>JASVER010000042.1:5449844-5512404 GCA_030449065.1 Oceanodroma leucorhoa
AAGAAAAATACACATGAAAAATAAAAAAAATTATTGTATAATGATTTATATACACAGGAAGACAAAAACTGCATTTTTGTCTCTTCTGCTCCTTTCATTGATGTTTATCCATAAACATTATGCAAGAAAAACCAGAAAAAATCAGCATTTAACAAATTATTATACTGTTTCTTCTGAAAGTCAAGAACTGGGAGGCAATTTTCCTTTTTTAAAAAGCAGAAATAGAAAATAACAGCAGTAGATGATTATATACAAATATAGGTGAGAAAAGGTAATGCTTAAGTAAAATAACTCCTTTTCCCCCCTCTTCCCTTTGTTAATGATGTTTTCTGATGTGCCATGCATAGCCTAAAATTTCTAGTTTCGGTACTTTTTACCATTTCCAAAAATTGCATCCTGTGAACACTTATGTCTCATTTTCTTCCATTCGCTTTGTTGGTAAAATTGATACTACGCTTTTAAAGTAGATAATTTTTTTTTAAATTGGTTGAGTAAATATCTAATCATTTGTGTATTCTTGTTGGTTTGGGGGTTGTTTGTGAGGGGTTTTTTAGTATGTGGCATGAATATTTTCTTGGTCAGAATCCATCAGAGTTGTTTCTTCCCATCTACAAAGTGTTTGACGCACTATTTGTGTGTCCCAAGTTTTCCACAGTCTATAGCAAAATGGAAATTGGAAGGGAACTGAAATATATCTTTTATTAAATATGGGTTAATTCAGGTTGGAAGGGATCTTGAGAGATCTTTAGTGTGGCCTCCTGCTCACAGCAGGGGCAGCTCTGAGATCAGACCAGGTTGCTCTGGGCTTTATCCAGTCAGGCAACTAGATAACTTGGATAACCTCCAAGGGTGAAGCCTGCTCAACCTCTCCGGGCAGACTCTTCTCTTGCCTACCTGTCCTCCTGGGGGAAAAGCTCCTTCTCCTATGTGAACCTCTCTTGCTTCAACTCATGTCCGCTGCCTCTTGTCCTCCTGCCATGCACCACTGTGAAGAGTCTGGCACCGCCTTCTCACCCTRTCGCTCCTCCCCCCCCCAGCTCCAGTTTATTGATGCTTTCTGTATTGGGGGCCCCAAAATTGGACACTATTCCAGATGTGATCTAGTGAGCGCCAAGTAGAAGAGGGTAATCCTTTCCCTCCATTGCCTGGATGTGTTCCTGTTGGTAACGCCCAGGGTGCTGTTGGCTTCTTTGCTCTATAGGTAATCCTCTTGCTTTTTACTATTTATTACTGTTTCAAAGATACTCTGTGAGTCAACAGAAGGATTTTTGCTAAATATAAGCACTTTTATAATGATACTATGTAAACACTGTCGCTTCAGGAAGAACTGGCACTCAATTACTTTGTATTCACTGACATTCCTTGGTATTCCTGTGATGGGCAAAGCAATGGATTGACACTGTAACAAGTACAGCACCAGAAATAAACTAATACTGGGTCCTGGTTGAAAGAATATGCATTAGGTGAAAATGAATGCAAGGCAGAGAAAGAGAGCACACCTAAGTATGTTGAGTTGGGAAGCTCCTAACCAGCTCTTTTAATTTTTGTAATTGGATCCCAGCATATGCATTTATTTTTCTATTGATTGGGCTGTGGTTAGAAGTAGTCTGCCTGTACTCCTGGATGACAGTGCAAGGAGACAGTGTTTTGTTTACCACTGTACCCTGAAAGGATAGAGAATAAATATAATCTCCACAACTTTCAAGGAAACCTCAGAAAAGAAGATCATGTAGGTGCTGGTGCTGCTTTCTGATGGAAATGTTTGAGTTGTTATAAACTTCCCATCCACACATGTGTTGATCACATGTAGTCTTGTATCAGATGCAATCTCATTTTGATTAGATTTTTACTGTTAACCCTTCATAAGCATCTCTGTCTTGCTATGGTACTAACCCTTTTGCTTCTCTTGGCAGACAATCTTGCTGATATTACTGCTCTTGTTTATATATTCATATAAATTCATATACATATCAATATATACAGTGTTATATAAATTCATATATATATAACAAACAAAACCTCTTGGAGGAAACTGTGTTTCTAGTGTGCTGGAATTAATGCAATAGTTTTTACTTGCTAATCTCAGATCTATCACTTTATTCTGTTATGTTTTCGGATGGGTAGGAGGAGATGACAGTAGCTTCCTAGGATTCAAAAGACATCTAGGCTGCAGGAAATATATTGTCCTAGAAAGTATTAAACTTTTTTTTTTTTACTTGAAATGATACACAGCACTGGAAAAGCTGTCTTTTTGTAGGGTAGTTATTTTTTGTTATTAAAGTCTCTATATTAATGAAACAAGGCATAAACTAAATTCCATATATTCTTGTTTAGTGTTATTAGCAAGATAATTTCAAAAGGCAATTGCAAATTATTTACAGAATTTGGTACACTTAAATCAGAATCAAGCTATAAAAGGTAGTGGAAAAACTTGGGATCAGGTGAAAGTGTTTTGTTTCCTAACTCTTCCAGCTGCCTTAACAGCTGAGGCTTTGATGAATACTGTACTAGTGCAGTGAAAGCCTTTTTGTTTGCCTCTGTTCAGTAAATAATTGATTACTAGCTTATAATGTGGTTCTAAGAGCTGGAAGTGCCTTCCTTAACACTGCCGTGTCACTTGTAATGGAGCTGAAGTAGGACACTGGGTGAAACAGACTGTGCTGGAATTTCCCGCTGCGCCGTGTGCATCTCAATGAGTCCCGATCAACTGCCCATTTGTTTCACTTTCTGACACAGTTATTAGCTACCTGTAGCTGCGCAGGCAGCCTAGAAAGTGATGCTGTGGTCTGATGATTTTTCTTCCATTAGAAGCAAAATAACAGTATGGATCTTTCTTTCACTGCTTTAAATTTCTTTTTTTTTWAATTGTATCTTAACAACTGACACAGTTTATGTTGGGTAACAATGGCCTTCCACTTGTAATGCTTTCAGACATTTCAAACAAAGAATAATTTCTATTTTGGGAGTTTAACTTTACCCCTTATTATCAGGACACAAAATAACCATTTGATGCTTTTTCTTACTATCAATATCAGCCTTATTTTTCACATGATTATGTACACTGCCAAATGCACATCACCTCTGTTATCTCTTAAACGTAATTGCATAGTGTTAGCTTGTCCTTTATTGGAATCTAATGTTCACACCGGTAGGTTTTTTAACTGGAGTATTCTTAGGTGTTATTTTGAAGACTTGCATAGCTCTTGCACCAGATCTTCAGGGCAGTGAATAGAGGTTGGGTGGGAAACTTCAGTAGCCCGTAGACGACTTGTTGCCTGCATAAGCAAGTGTGCAACAGAAGTCTGTCACAAGCCGATCCTTTGCTCTGCCACTGGAGAATACTTAGCTATTTCAAATTGGAAGACTTGGATCAACTTGAGGTTTAGGATTTATACTTGCATTTAGGCATATTTTTTTGCCCCCTAAAATCCATATGAACTTTCTAGGATTTTTTCCTCAGAATATGAAAGTCACAAAATTCTTACTACAATTTGACCACACGTGTGTATGCCTGTATGGATACAGGTGCTTAAAAAAGAAATTAATGAAATGGATGTGTGGAAAAAAAAAGTCCTGCAAAGCCTTTTGAAACCTACGAGATAATGAAGCTCAAGTGCTTCAAATGAGAATTGCACTGAATGTTTAGTGTAAATGATAATGTGAAAACAAAGGGAAGAAAAGCCAAAGGTGTGTGATGTTTTTGGGAACCCCATTTGAAGATCTAAGCAAATCACAGGAGGGAGCTGGGGAATATCATCATGTTGGAAATCACACAGGATTTCACTGATGGAGATGGTAACATAAGGTCCAGTTTGGATCAGGCTCAATTCATTTCCTCTAGATTCTACAATATCTTTTTTGGCAGCTTACCTTAAAGTAAGAAAACCTTTTTATAATTTTTTCTTTTAATACAATGATAAATATTTAAATTAGTAACTTCACTTGGAAAGAATAAAGATTAAATATACTAAATAGATAGGTTGTCACTTCCTTTGGCAGCCCCTCTGTAGTCCCACTCCAGCTGCAGCTCTTGGTTTTGTGTCTCTCCTAACCCTACCCTTCTACTTTTTCCCCCGCAATAGCTGTCAGCTTTTAGCACCTTAGGGCAGAATAGGGAAGGAACTCTCAGACCAGAATTATACCTGCTGCTTTCACCTCTGGGGCTTTGTTGGCCTTCAGAGCTGAAGCTCCTTTAGTCCAGCTTTTCTTCTCTTTCTGGCTCCCTTYCTCTCTCAATAAAGCTACATCTGCGGAGTTCTAGTAACACTGTTTAACACAACTGCTTTTGACACAGAACATGGATGCCTGTGAAAACAAAACTCCTTTTTCTAAGCAAAACCTTATTGTGGGATATAGTTTTGCATCCATTTTTAAATCTGTTTTAAATTTTTGTTTAAACAAAAAAAAAGGAAATATTAACTCATTTTTTATTCAGCGTAAGTGTTGAGCTAGGATGAGAGAGAAATCACTTTCAGCAAAACGTAATATTCTCTGATTGTTCTGATATTCATTCATATGGAGAATTCTAGGCATTTTAAGTTTCTGGAAGTTCTTTTCCAAATAATGTCAAGTAAAATATTTAATACTTTTAGAACACTCTGCATATACTATTATTAAGAGTTATAAAGTTATAAGAGCAATACTAACTCTCCAGCCCTATGCATGGCATATTATTGAGCATTCCCTGGCTGAATCATATATTATATATGCCCTATTTAACTTGCATTCATTTTGTACATCTGAAAATAATTTGCCATCAGTTGTGGGTTCAGAGACCTCTAATGTTCAGACAGTTAGAATGAGAAAAGGACACTTATCTGATGTTTTATTTTAAAACATGCAAAGTGTGAAAACTTTACAACACCTTTTAAATTGAAACTGCCAAATGTTCCTGAGTCTTTGATTTACACATTGCAGTGACCTTTATAGAATTTCTATGTGTAATACGTGGCAATTGTCATCAGAATTAAGGACAGCAGTTGTCAACATTTTCAAATGTCAGACTTGCAACTTTCTTATATCTTCCAGATAAACGTACTTTTTGTGAAATAGCTGACCAACTGCTTCTGAAGCACTCTTGTGCTTTATATTTCATTTGATGTCCAGAAGATGTTTCCTGAGTCACAAGTCAGATTTAAATCAGGGTAAAAAAGTGTGTGAAAATATTTATTACTTATATATGATCAAGCTTGATGGGAAACTGGACTTCTTTCCAGATAATACCAAATACTGGAACTATAGTCTAGCAGGCTGTCTTTTTAACAGAATACTACTGAACTACATTTTAAATTTGCACTGAATACATGTCATTTTCTGAAGACACAATTAATCTAAAAGCAGAAAATTAAAACTATAAACAAATCCATCCAACTAAATCTGAATGCAATTTAAAAGGAAAAGATATGCCAAAGTTTTTATGAAGAGTGTTGCTTAATATCTGAGAGTTAAATATCACAGAATCACAGAACAGAGTATTTCATTCAYGGGGAAAAATGCACTTTTTTCTTGAACAATTCATGTTATTTTTCCTTGAAAAATTGGTATTATTTAAAGGCCTTTGGGTTGATTTGTTTTTTTGGTGGGGGCTGGAGAATTGTCTTGGTTTGTACTTAGAAGAGAAGTAGACTAAGAGCCAAAGGTGCTTTGAGGACTTTTGCCAATTTTACACAGGACACGTGCTGCTGTTGGTAATTTACGCGCTAGTCCAATATAGTCTCCCTCTTAGTAACTTAAAAAGCAATGGCTGAAAATGCTGGGGTCTATCTAGAGTCCTGCTTGTCACTGTGCTGCCTCAGGTCTGCCTGGCAGTATAGGTTATTATCAAATGTGACTAAATGGAAAAATCCACAGCACAGGTGGAAATTTTGCACACAGTTCTAACATTACTTGCACCATATGCAGCAATACCAACATGTGGAGGTGGCAGACTATATTACTAAATTGAAAAAAAGCCTTCTTACAGTCATGTCATCTTCAAAATGTAAGTGCGGCAAAGGGAGAACGTCTTCTGAAAGTGTACGATTGGGTTTTGCATTTTGAACTGGAGGGAAAAGGGGTACGCACGGGACAGGGGATGACAGGGTTTTTGTCCCACTCACCTTCACTGACCCCTCTGCGGCAACGGGGGCCAAAACTTGCTGAATTAAAAAGAGAACTGGGCTTTTCACCTAATTTTTCTCCAGGAGCAAAACTGTCAGGAGCGGTGCAATACCATAAAGTCTAGCGTAAAACACCACAGACAGTGATGACAGTTTGACTTCTGTGGCTGGAAACTGTAGATTACTGATCATGAACAAGGACACTTGAATCATCGCAAATGCCAGRATAAAATTTAAATTAAATATTTCTCAGACCAGCTAGGACAATCGTGAATACTATGGATTTGTTATAGCAGCACAGTCAATGAACACAGCAGTCAGTCTTTATTTTTGTCTTAGACAACCGTCTTTATTGTTAGTCTAATTCTTATAATTTGTATTCTACACAGAGTCAGGAATGTAAACGGCCTTAAACTTAAGTAGCATTTAGTACCTAATCCTGGTTGTTCTGCTCAGCCCTGGCCTTTTAAACTCAGCAGTTTCATGGGAGGACTCTAGCTGAGGCATTAGATAACCCTTCACAGATAAAGTTTCTTCTTTAATTAAACAATATCCCTGAAAGTACAAATCACTTTCTAAGAGCTGAGAGACTGCTGTAGACACACCAGAAAATAAATTGGGTAACTCCCTTCTCCACAGTAGTATGTCTAGCCTTTTATACATCTTCCACTCAATTTCCCGATAAACCCTGAAAATGCATATTCAGTGCAGCAATTTATCCTCAACGCTTCAGTGCAGAACTGTCTTAATTTGCCAATTAACACTTCACCACCCTCCAGCAGGGCCATCAGTTTCTTTAGGACTGTTAAAGCAGCAGTGGGATTGTGCTTGCTCACTTCACAACTTGGTACTGCCAAGGGGGTTACAGAAAGGTGAAAGTCATTTCCATTACAAAGTTCTTACTTACAGAATACAAGATTTGAAATAGCTTTTTATTGTCTCACTGGCAACAGCTACATGGGCCGAAGTTTCTCTGCAAAATTTCTTTGTTTTTTAAACAAATGAAACAAGAGAGTAAGAGATTAATATCTTGAGAACAGAAGATGTATTATGGCTCCTAAAGTGGAAGGAACCAGAACTGGAGAGAAGGGGGAATGGGAAAATTAACAAAAGTACTTAAAATTTTTTTCTTGTTATCAGACCATTAATGACTCTCCTGCATACTAAACCAGTATCAAGTGGGATATTTAGAGGTTTTTTCTGTTTACAGTGTTTCACATCCCGGCCACAGAAAGCAGAGTTTAGTGTTCAGTCAGGCCGTAGCTGTATTTCCTCAAACAGTGTTGTAACCTTCCCTGCTCTACAGTGCTGGTGTATCTTCCAAATAATGAATTTGTACATAATAAAGGGCTATCCATGTGCATACCTCTTTAAAGCAATTGCATACTAATTCTTAGTAACTTTTCATAATCATATTAAACAGCTCGCTTTAACAGTCTAAGCTTGAGAACAGGGGGAAGTCAATAACCATGTTATGTCTCTTTCAGCTTTTAAGGTGATAATTTGCTTCAGATCATGCTCTGGGTGTTTTGTTTCAATCAATTCTGTCTCACAAAATGTGCCTGTAAGATACCAGGTCTTAAGTGTGATTCTTAGTAACCTTGTCTTTTTAAAAGAAATGTAATTGTTCAGTTTTCCACCACACTTTTTTCATTTTAAGGTAAGAAATTATATAAACTTGTTCTCAAATAAGTCCTGCCAGTCATCATGCATTGAATTTTTGTTCGAGAGAAAATTTATAATCTTCATGATTTTAAGTTTTACGGAGGGTAGATTTAATTTTTCATCTGATTTTCTTAGTATCTGCTTTTGTCTTCCAGCAGTAAAACCGAATGTGGGAAATGCTAGCTGTGAGGTTCTCATAAAGCGGTTGCTTGGATCTTGATGATTGCACTCAGGCTGATCTACAAAAGGAAGAGCCATCGGACTGTTTTCCTCGTCTCCTCTGCGCAGGTATGAACTTATTATTGGTTCTGAGTTCTTTGATGGCCTTATGTGCTGGCACTAGAAGCAGTGTTCACATGTTTAGGTACTGGGAAATTTAAATGATAGAAAACGAGTCTTGGCAGAAGTGTTTGGGACCAATTTCTGTCAGTTCCTTGATGTTATGTAGCAGCTAAACCTGGAACAGAAATAAATGGCTAAAGCAGAAACTTGATCAAAGTTACAGGGATACCTTAGGTTTATAAAGAAAGCTGATAATATTTTCAGCTAATATTATAAAATCTCATCTACAGCTCAAAGAACCCATTTAAAGTCAACAAAAGCTTTGCTATTGATTGATGTGATTCAGGCACATACAGAAAATCCTGCTGGTTGTGGAAGGATCACAGCTGTTAGGGTTCCCTTAGAGTTAAATCTGCATCATTGGCATGTTTGTCTGAAAGGGACTTCATTCCCTTACAAGTCGTGAGGGAGTGCTCATGCCACACTGCCTTACAGAGAACCTGGAGTCAGAAGAGGTCCAGGTTGATCTTGTGGTTGGTAGATGCATGTTTACCTAAACTGACAAACCAAAAACATCAGTGGAGACAGGGCAGAGTCGATGTGAAGTCTACTGCTTTCTCAAACAAAGCTAAAATGCTTACAGGGAGAGTGTGATAATGGTTGGCAGTTTATTTGTTCCTGGAGAGAGCCATGCAACCCAAGCACTTCTTATTTTAGTTTTGCCCGGAGGCATTCATAAAAAGAGAAATGGGAGTTTTCGCTGTAAGAAACAGATAAATTGTATGTTGCTACACTAAGCGTGTACACACATTCATTGAAGAAGAAGCTTTTGCCATTAAAATATTATGGATAACCAATGTATTACGTAAATGTGAGAAGCCGCTTCATTACTTTTTGCACTGCAGATTTCTTCTTAATCTCATCTGTGATGGGCAAAACACTGTAAACAGATGGAGAGACCTCTGCCAGTTCTATTAGTCTATGAGGCTGGATTAGAGCCAATTGCTAGAAGTTCTTTGCAAAGCATAGTGCTTTTCATTGCAATCAGACTTCAACTAAAATACATTTCTGAGATAAATGCAAATCTGGCATTGTCTTCTGTATCTGAGTATTCACCATACAGCTGTTCAATTTCCAGATAATTTTAATTTTTGAAAACTAGTTCATTTGCTGCAAATGTGTTTACAGGGATCAGCTGAAACTTCTATGCAGTGGGACAAAACTGCTTTTTAAAAATTAACAGTACTTCTGTATTACAATTTCCTCTCTCCAGTTTTGGGACACATACAGAGTTATGGGGCCAATGGTTTACTTTAAGCTACTAGAATATACTTTATTAACTGATAATGTGATAAATTAACTGTTCATCAACTATTTATCACAGGAGAATGTAGTTTTATTCTTTACTAATTGTTGATGTTCAGCGAGTTCTTATATCTTTTTAAAATGCTTATTCTTCATATACAACTTTGAATTGTACACTGCTTTATGTTGCAGTGTTATAAAACATGCTAATTTGACAGCAAATGGGTAAATTTTGTAGCTCTTATTTTGGTTACAAAAACAAAACAGTCAAAAGTTATGGTATGTTTTTCATCAGCTGAGCTACTTTGCAAGACAGCAGGTTTGCAGCAGGCTAAGGTCTCACATACAGACCTTAGACATCCGCCATTCAGTAACTTTGTACCCAAATCCTGTTGATTTGTTAAGGTGATTGAGATTGCTAGAGCTCTTTTCGTCATAGAAAGATGCTTTTCCAATTTTCTAGTTTTTTCCTGRTTAGTCAGTAATCTTTGGATTGGGGGTTTTTTCCCCTCTCTTTTTTTTCTGTCTGACCATACTAAACTGTGTAATTTGTCTTTCATCCCCAGACCCAATGCTTCCTTCTAATTTGGCTCTGCTTTGCCTTTGTTCCATCTTCATTAACTAACCTACTTTCTTCTTCCCCCCCTACTTTATGGGAGATCCTGGTTATTATAATTCATTATTGTGGCACTTGCATGAGAAATAATTTTTTAAGCAAAATAATGTTTTGCTAGAAAATTTTGAAGGACTGTGTTTTGAAACCAAATGCCTCAGGACTTCAAGATGCACTAAAGTAAGTAAATACTAAAAGAGATTTAGATCCTTACTAGAGTTTTCTGTTGCTCATGAGTATGATACCTGATCATACATTGGTTACAGTTTTGGTGATTGGCATAGTTTGGTCATTATTTGCAAGTGCTAAATAAATTTATTGTAATACTAAGTAAACATACTAAATGAAAACAGCAAGTACAAAGACGAATAATTTTAATTGAAACTAGTAGTAACTATTATTAAACTTTCATGTAGCCATAGAGGTGGACCAACACTTGCTTGTGTCAAGCAGTGTACACTGTGTACAGTTATTAGAAATTATGAAAATGTGCTTTTAATTTGTCTCACTAAAATCCTAGCATTATGGAGAAATCATTTCATTTGAAAGCTGTGTTTTTGCCCAGCTTCTACAAAGTGGTAACAGGCCTGTTTCAGTTCTATTTTAAGCCCCTCCTGTGATGTCTTGTTTTATCTTTTTGCTTGTTCCTTTCATTTACTTTAACTGTCTCCCTCACTTTTAAACTATTCCTGTTGTCTGAAGTTAAACTTTGACAGATTTTATTTGCATTTTCCTTTCCTCATGAAGGGATGTTGAATAAGTATTTTATCATTACTATTAAATAGTGGCTCTTTTGTAGTCACATCTTGAAACATCTTATAGATGTGACTTACTAAAGAGATCCTTCTCTTGTGAAGTTTTTGGACTAGTGGCAGCTTTTATTTACAATCCAACATCATTTGTAATGTGCTTTAACAGCATTCTGCATATTATCACTTCCCTAACAAGGAACACCACAGTAATATTTTTATTTAAAACCTGGCACTCATTTTAGTTCATACTATATTATCATTTGTATAAAGGCAGTTTTGCATATCTATTATGTCTTCTCTCTATGTGACTCTTCTTTTTTTTTTTTTTTTCCTTTTATTTTTCAAGATGTATTTTAAGGACTTCACCTTTAATAGCTGCATAATCCCACAAAGCTTGTTCCTCCATACCCAGGAGTTTCTAAGTGCCAGTCAGGCAAATTCCCTACTGTTTTAAGTGAAGCCCACTGCTCAGTGGGCTCATTTGTATGCCAAAATATTTCCCTGTTCTCAAGAAAAGATGATCCTTTCTCTTTCTCTCTGTCTCTGGATTTCAGTGCAGCATGGGGACCACTGCCATGTTGCTCTCATTCATACTTAAAATTCTTAAAATGCCACTCTACTGTATACGAAAGGAGGTGTCCTAGATTTCTCCTTCATTGCCTCCTTGACTCCTCCAGACTTCTGTCAAGTCTGCATGCCGCTCTTTCACTGACTGGAGAGCTCTTTCCCTTTAGCCTTTCATAGAGAAGAAACTTGCTGGGAACTCCCTCCTGTGTTTCTCTCCAAGTAGTTGTGGAGGGCCACTAAAAATTATGAGTGGGGCTGAAGCAGGTAGGAGATGAGGAGAGACAGAGTGCTGGGGTTGTTCAGCTTTGTGGAGAGAAGGCTGGGGGCAGATCTTACTGCCAAAACATTCCATACGGCACATCCTAGAAGATACACGGTAACAGAATGTGATGGCATTACCAAAATACCAAAAATCTTTCCCTACATCCCTGTTCCCTTTCTGTCCTATAAAATCTTACAGGTGTGTTTTTATCTCCATCACATTGATGCAGTGATCTAAAGACTTCATATTCACAGATGTTTCCAAAGATTCCTTCAACTCCTCTGTTGGAGAACAGAGAGCAGACGGGAGTTACTGATAATGCTCTCAAGAAGCCTTGACAGATCTGAAGGTCTTCAAAATTTAAGGTCCCTGAGACTAGTGGGAAAGTCTGGAACAAGGAAGATCTTAATGTAGGGAGATGCAAAGTCCTGCACTTGGGCAGAAATAACCCCATTGCACCAGTGCATGCTGGGGGCTGGCCAGCTGGCCCTGAGCCACCAACTCTAGGTGACCCTGCTCTGAGCAGGGTTTTGGACCAGATGATCTCCAGAGTGCCTTCTAACCTCAAAGATTTGGGGATTCCTGAATGATTCTTCTATGATTTAAGAAAAGAGATTGCTTTGGAGCAGGACAGTGACCACTGGCAGACAGACAGGGTGAGCATACTGACCCTTCCTTTGTCCTGCATTTCTGGCAGAGCACTGTGGTTTCAATGTCATTCAGTGAGCTCAGAGAATAAATTAAACATAACTGGTGGTGACCATATTCATCGGGGTTCTATTTTATGTGTATTGCTGTTTACGGTTTCTCACAGGGAAAGGCAGGTTTTCTGTAACCTTTGGAGAGGACTTCCTTCACCACCAAAGCCCTTCCACATCACTTGAAAACAATTAAGAAATCAGTTTTTCTATCTCCCTCCACTCTTTCCTCTTCTGTGTGACAAGTCGAGGATAATTCTGCCGTCATTCAGTAGCTTTGCTCACTGAGCTCACTGTGCTGAGGAACGGTCGCAGAATTTTCTCCTCTGAAACAGACGCCAGGCTTAGCAGCTTTAGCAGCACTGAGAAGAAATTAATTCTTCCTGGAAGATTTTTGTTTGTATTTATTTTAGGCTGCTAAGCCAGATGCTGTATTCCTGCAACGGTGAGAAAGCTTAGGAATTCAAATGTACCTCTTCTCCTATCAGCGGCACTGCTGAAAGAAAAATCAAGTTAAATGGACAGCAAGGCATAAGCTATAAGCATGCAGCTGAGCACAAGAAGAGAGTAGGAAGAATATAAACACGCAACAGTAAAACTCTTAGCATCTTTCTGGCACCATCCATTACTTAATGTTTCTCTGATGATCTGCTAACATAAATGAGCCTTCTGTAAAAAGTTTCTTCAGCACACAGAAATGGAAGTTTCAGTTTTAGAAAATACCTTGAATTATTTTGTGATATTTCTTCCAAACCTGCCTTTAGACAGTTTTTTAATTCTTCTATTAGACAGATTTTCCTCAATACCTGCTCTGAATGACTTGAAGACAGTGAGATAGAGAGGGAGGGAGGGATGGCAATTTTCTTGAAGTCAGAAAGCTAGCTGTGGGAATGAAAAGAGGTTGGGTAGTGGGGGGGCGTGGCGGTGTGTGTCACTTCTTCATTCTAGAAAAAACTGTCCATTGGCTTATCCTCCCATTTCCCTGGCAGGTAAATATTAGCTGAAAGAAAAGCAGTGGTGAAATGATACTTACATCATCATCCCTGAATTCAAACCTAAGCCAGACTGAACTTTATGTAGATACTCTTATCTTTGTTTAGCTGGTTTTCTTTACTATTTTTATATATGCTTATTTCTTCTACTGAAACAATCAGCACTAAACTACTGAATGCAATACTTTACATTATGCTTGAATATTTAAAAAAGACATTGAAAATCTTTTTACGGTAATTCAAAACACAATTTAGATTTAGAGGTTCAAAGTTGATGTGCTTTGTTTGGTTATGGTCTGGAGTATTTAAAAATGTTGGCTTCCTTTCTTATTAGGGAGGGGTTTTGGCTACACTGATATTTTTTGTATTTACTCTGTTAATTGTTCTTGGTTTTTCCATACTTCATGTTAAATTTAAGAAGCCAGTAGTGTCTTTGTCTCATTAGTTAATGAATTAAGAATGTATTCACATCATCTTCTTTTTGCTGAATAAGCTTGATCTCTTCCACAAATGAAGTTTCTTTTAGAATCAAATCTAACATGACAAACTTAAGTTTATAAGAATCAATAAAAACTACAGGAGCTTGACTCCTGTTTTCCTTCAGCAGATTTTTGAAACTAAATTCTGCATAACTTAGCAGTAGGATAAGTGAAGACATCGCTTTGTTTATGGGGAAAAGTGCATGCTTCATCTTTTTTTTTTTTTTACAGTTACGAGTGGCAGAAACTTATTTTAATGTAAGCTAAAATTCATTATATAGCCCCCTAGTGACAGGAACAGAAGTGTTTTAGAGCAGCTGCATATTGTAAGACTTCTGATAAAAATCAACTGGATTGTTAATGCTGCACAGTAATATCACTAACTAGGTGGGAAAATATAAGTACTTATATTTTTATCTTGCTGAATTCTTTGTAGTTTACTATGGTCACTTCATTAAATGTCACACTGGCATATATTACATGTGATACACAAAATTATTTTTGGTTGGAACAAAATGTGCCCCACAAAGTTCAAATCGGTTGCATTCTTTATCTGGCCTACAACATCTTCTAATATCGAGCAAATGGATCTAATGTCATCAATCCAATCAGCATAATCAATCAGTCACAATACAAACCTGTTGTTATATTTTGTTTCCCTTAAGATTATTCATTGAAGGAGAAAACCCATTTTCAGTAATACACACCAACATCTTTTTGCTTTGATCTCTACTGAAGATTTCTAAGAAAAGTTAGATTTTAGGAGTGCCAGGGTCTTAATTATTCTTTGTAAAATTTTCAGTGAGCTGAAGGAGATGCCTTGTTAAGCCTAGCAATTTTTTCCAGTTGTTTAAACCAGAAGATTACAGCCTCTAATAATGACAGTATAGTTCATTTTTGTAAGTATTACACCTATTTTTGTCTTCCTTCATCTGTGACGTTACCTAAGGGTAACTCAAAAAGGATAACCAGTATTTTTATTCAGAAAGTAGTTTTCAGCTATACAAAGGAGTAATTTGGATTCTTTCTTCCCTATGTCCCCTTCCTTGTTGCTCTGCTTGGTGTTTTTTTTTAAATAATGAATTCAATATAAAATCAGACTTGATCAGGTAGATAAAATATTTGAATAATTTTTTTCTCCCCAAAGGTTCCTTCCAACCAATTGATTATCAAGTACAACCTGAACATGATCACAGTGAGTTAGAAAAAGGGTGCATCTTGTCCACAAGCAGATGCACAGCATAGAGTAAAAAAGGGCAGGCATGTATGATACTTCCTCTGATATCCTTGCATTTCCATCTATTTTCAGATTAGAAGATTTCCTGAGCTAGATGTGGTTTCTGTCTACTTAGTAACCCATAATTTTTCCAAGTACTTGRTAAGTCTCCCCTTTGGCAACAAGTAGTGCAGGCATGCTACCCGTTGTGCGAGAACTCTCTCTGCTTCCAAAAGAGCTGAAAACTCAGAGAAGTGTCAAAAAAACAGCTGCAAATTATTTGATGCCTGGAAGGCTGGCATTAGAGTCGCCTTTTTTATTTGAATGAATATGCTGATTCAACAGACCTGCATGTTGCGTGGTAGTAAGAGTACATGAAAACCTGTGAAGGAAACCAGGCAGCTAAATTTTCTGTCATGTGTCCAGTTGCTCAGACAAATCAGCAGTTTAGGTGCTTGGGCTGCCCTTCTTCCCTTATGAATCGTCCCGTTTTCAGGCTTCCAATTCGTAATTTTCTGTAGAAATATTTCTTTTCTGATTTCAAATTTCAAACATTAATACACCTCTACAGCCCTCTCTTCCCACTCTCTTCCCCCATGCCTGGCATGGAAATCCTGGTTATTGTATTGCTTTCATTAGTTTTCCAGAAAAAGGAAGTGACGTTTATAGGAGAATGGCATATCTATATGACTGAACTGCTGTTAAAAACACAATTGTTCTTTGTTGATAGACAAAGGAGAAAAACATTTTCAACAGACTGTAAATTGGAAAGTTTTCATTATGAAATTAAAAACTATACAGATAGTCCTCAAACTTCAGACTACAAAGGTGGAAACAACATTGAGCTAAAAACTCAGAGTGTTAAGTCTTTCTCTGAAAATTTGTGTGCATTTTCAGGCAGATTGAAAGAGACATTTCCATAACTGTAATTTATGCAATTCTGAATCAGAATTTAGATTAAAACTTTGAAGTGTCTGCTACAAAGAGCTGTAGTGTTAAAAACTCCAGTTCTTACTCTGGGCTCTTGCACATCAGACAAGAGTTTTGATTGTAATGGGATTTTCCTTCTTTAAGAGATAAGAAAAAAGTGAGCTGTAAAGATTTATGTACTGTGTCACAGTATTCTTAGATATTGCTGTTTTTGTAAGATTGGTTCTTTTATGAAAGCATTTTTCTTCCATACTCCATCAAAGTTACATCTCTGGCTCTGGAAGTAAGGTTTTTCCCGCTAGTGTGGTTGTTGTCTTTTTTTTTTTTTTAAATGTCACTCACACTTTGAGAGTGTTATTCTTTTGACTATTACCTAGCTTTATGATGCTGTCAAAATTATGAAGTATATTACTCAAGAGTGAGAGGAATGGAGAGGAAAAAGGAATGAATTTATAACAGTGAGAACTGTCCAAAATAAAACCTTTTACTTATTTTGTTCATGAAAGCAATATTCTTAATTTACAGTGATTCTCTTAGAAACAAGAAAATATGTTTTGAGTCACATTGCTACAAGTCTGTACAATGGAGATTTTTCTGAATATAATCTTGGGATTAAGATGAACATACATTACTTCCCTGGTTTTGTTATTAGCATGAGAAGGGCATGTTGGAGAGCAGTAGCTCAGAGAGTGCGTCTGGAAATAACCTGACAGACTTCCTCCTCATGAGGCTGAAGTGAGGTCTTCAGGCAATTGCTGAGACCGATGCGGCTGCCAYGGGTGTTCCTGACATGGGCAGGTAGACAGGCCTCCGATAGTCTTTGAATAATCCAAATAAGACAAAGCCAAATTACAACCTATAATAATGCTGCCTTAAAATTACTGGGGATATGTTTTTACATTTCTTTCAAACCTGATGTTTCATGGTAGACTCATACAGCCAGTGAAACAAAAAAAGGTGTCCCTGAGCCATTTTTGCAGCTCCACAGTAAGAGTGACAAAGAAGATGTGGCAACAGCTTGTGACAGCCATCTCCTCTATTTGTCCTGGGAAGGGGAGCTCCATACCACATGTGGTCCTTGATCATCTGAAGTTAGACTAATCTGGTTCTGCAAAACCAAAAAGCAGATTCTTGATCCAAAGTCTTTTATTAGGTCTAAGTTGAGCTTTGCGGTAAGCCTCTGAAAGCAATTTAAATTGCAACTGCTCTTAACAGCATATAAAGCTCAGCCTAAATGGCAACCCRTTTCACTACATATTAATGGTATGAATTCTACAGCAGAGAGCTCATCAACTCTTGGTGTCATTTATTAAGAACCCAGTTTGTGTGTGCAGTTACTTGTGGGTGAAGGCAAAAACTAACAGCCTTTAATTACCTGGCACTGCTTTGAATATGAGAACTCTGAAAGAGATGCTATTTAACGGTATTTATTGTATTATTTTTCTTATACTGAGCCCTTTCTACAAACAATRTTCATTACAGTACTTTTTAATTTCCAGCGCAAAATGCTGCAAGCCATTTATTGTTATTTATTAGTTAATCACAAAATGCATATATATGCAATGAAATATTAATGTACAATTCCATATTAAAATATTTCATTTGAATGTACAACAAATTTCCTCACAAGGAAATTTAGGAATGTGTAATAGTTTCACAGTTCTAATTCTAAAGCTATTATAATTTTTTTTGTCAATGTAGAAGTTGCTGATCTTTGTTACAATATAATGATGCTCAAAAGTTCATTTTGGAAAACAGAACAATGATGTAAAAATGATGTGACAAAGTCTGTGAATATCAGTATCAAGCCTTGTTCACTGTTAGGATACAGGAAAAATAGTCACGTTATTATCTGAATTTTTTTAAGGATGTTTAAGGACTGTTTAAGAAGACCAAGTGTTAAGCGATATTAAATGGTATATCCTGAGTATCATGGCAGAATCATCTTCATTTGAAATATACAGCACTTAAGGAATGGTATGTTTGACATGACACGAATTGCCAGAAGCTGTACTTTTATTGCATTATAAGATATCCAACTGTGAAAACAAAGCAGCTTTAAACTTGTGCAGTGGTATTTGCTGTTAGAGAACTGGATTCGGTACCGGCTTGCTTCAAGTTTGAAACACGTTTCTAGGTAGTGTTTCCCCTTAAACTTATATACTAGAAGAACTAATGGCTAGAAAAATTACTTTTTTGAGCATTTAAAAAAAAGTATTTACATTATAAAATTTTATCTCTTCCTCTGCCAATGATGTAATTGATTGTCCTGATTTCGGCTGGGATAGAGTTAAATTTTTCCCTAGTGCTATGTTTTGGATTTAGTGTAAGCAGAATGTTGATAACACACTGATGTTTTTAGTTGTTGCTAGGTAATCCACTAGTCAAGGACTTTTCAGCTTCCCGTGCTCTGCCAGGTGCACAGGAGGCTGGGAGGGAGCATAGCCGGGACAGCCAGCCCAGCTGGCCAACGGGGTATTCCATACCATGTGACACCATGCTCAGTATATAAATAGGGGGCGTGGTCCAGGAAGTAGCAATCGTGGCTCGTTATCAGTCAGCAGGTGGTGAGCAATTGCATTGTGCATCACTCATTTTGTATATTCTACTACTATTATTATTATTATTATCCTTTCCTTTCCTGTTCTATTAAACTGTCTTTATCTCAATCCACGAATTTTACTTTTTTTTTTCCCGATTCTTTCCCCCATCCCACTGTGGGGGCGGCAGGGAAGTGAGCGAGTGGCTGTGTGGTCTTCGGCTGCCTGCTGGTTAAACCACAACATTGATATACCATAGATCTTACAATAACCTTCTGAAGAGAGGTGTTGTGTCTTTTCAGCTATGCAATCTAGTTAACGAGGAATTGAGACACAGCTCAATGACACGCAAGATTTCAGGCCTCTAACTGCTTGAGAATTATACCTTTAGTATGCAAATACATCTCCTAGGGAAGTTCTGATTAAAGGCAAATTAAATAAATGTATGTGTCATTTAAAGTCAATGATATGTATAAAACTGTAAAATTATATGGTAATTAGTATGCTGTGTCTGTCTATCAGGAACGATATTTGTTATTGAAATTATAAATTGATGAAAGAGTAGATTCTTCTGTAAGAATGAACTACCACTAGACTACCCTTCCTGTCACAACAATAACCCAGAAAATCTCTAGCCATTTTCAAACAGGTTTTTGGGKTTTTTTTTCAGCAATTTCTACTCTTGAAAAGCATCCTGTTCATGGCTGTGCTAGAAGTGTTTTTACCTGAATCTGGCAGCAGTTTCTAGAAGGAGGCAATTTTCAAACCATCACTTTCTCCTTCCATCTTTGCCTTTCATTCTTCCCACAAAACTTTCCCTTAATTTTCTTGTTATTTTTATCCTCCAGACAAAAGCATTTCTCCCCTTATCCAATGTAGTAGGCAAAGGAGGATTTTTGTGTGTTTAATGAAAGGACCGCAACTCAACCATTCATTTTTGGAAATTGGTATGCAACTCTGACATAATCTAAAAAGGTCCAATTGGATAATCAGAACGTAGCTTTGAAAAAGAGCTTATCTTAACAGCCAGACTGTGCTCTCAATTATATACTCTGCATAATATAAAGGTGGCCCAACGTTGGAATTGTTTGTTTAACTCTTGTCTACTTCCTCCTTTCAATTTTTTGTATAGTATTTGCTGCTTTTGAAGCCTTCTGTTGGGTTAGAATATTGTAGGTTGACTTGTTTCCAGTTGTTACTGGATGAGGTTAGCAGAGTGTGAAAGAAAAAAATTAGTTTCCAGAATAGGAGTTTTAGAAAAGTATTTCTAATCTCTTCGAATTGATGATTACTGTTTTTATGTGGTGGGTGGGGAGGGGTTAGCTCTAGAGGGGGCAGGGAAGAGTAACTAAGAAATGAGCTTTGTGAAACAGCTTTTATGAGACAAAATGCTGTAAGGATTGTTTGTCTTTCTAAGGGCTTCTTTAAAAATGTCTATATTTATTTGGTACTTTTTTCCAATATGCACACATACATGTTGGACACATTTAGGACCATTTCTRTGTGTGTCAGATGCATGTGGTTACTCCTAATCACGGTAGTCTCATTCTAAAATACAACTCCATTTCATGTTCCCAGCCTCAAAAATACTGTGATCTAATTTGTGTCTTGCTGTATACTACTTCAGCCCTCGTCCATATACAGTATGCACCTGTTCAGTTGGGTGTCTGATGAAGGGGATGTATATTTTAACTGGTGGGTTTTAAATACCTCTCACTACTCTGTTCAATTTTTAACTTACTACTGTTTTGCTGATTTTAAGGAATTGGCTTMAACTAAGAATTTTTTAAAAGGAAATTGTGATGAAAATTTATATTGTAAGCACACCGAGCGAATAACTTTCTTTGTTCTGTGCCATACCCAGTGTGAGTCTGGGCTCATCACACATTAATGTTTTGTAACAATTTAATTTAAAGCAGTAAAATATTTCTATAAACAAGGTCTAATCTGTACAGGGAATACTAATATTCATATATATTCTTATACCTAGTACCTTGTTTACCTAACAAACAAAATTGCACCCATATCTGTTAACTCCTCTCAGCAATGTTTGTATCTGATTGCCCACAACGTTCCTTGGACTGCAGTAGTGGCGTGGTACTGGATCTTAGCTGGAACTGTGCCTGCTACAGAGACAAAGGAAAATGCTTCTAATATGACAAATGAGAAAAAGTAGCTAAAGAAACTGCAGCTTCATCCTTCATAGTATGCCAATGGTATTTGTATAATTATCCTGCTTGGGCTCTGGGTACCAAAGCCAGGATAAATAAAGAAAATTCTTTGAGAGAGTACTGGAAAAAGATTAGTGGTAAAAGGGAGCAGTACTACATGCTTCAGTACCTGCTCGATCACTCTGTTTGTAGCCTGGCTGACAAAGATAACCAAAACTGCACGGTATGCTTCATAAAGATCACATACAGGTAAATCCTTTCATTTAGTTCTTCTTCAACAAGAAGAAAGATGTCCCCAAAGATTATTCTTAACAGAACCATCAGAAATAAAATAACATCAGTTCATTGGTTGAGAGAGAAAAGCAATGGTTTTGTACATGTCTAAAGGGGAATTTACTCTTACACTCTTCAAATACTTCATGAAAATATCTAATTCAATTCATTTCAATTCAATTAGTGATATAATATTATTTTATTCTACTAGTAACCAGACTTTAAATCTTATAATGCTGTCTCATTTTCTAAACATGGAAATAAATCAACATTTTTTGAGAATTACTATGTAAGTGTGAATTCACTAAATATTGATTAGGTTCATTAAAGGAAAAAAAAAGGAGTGTTTCTAACTGATTTAAGTGAATCGGCAAAAAATTGTTGCAAAGCTGTGCTTTAAATATTTATTGGTATTTGGAAGTAATTTTCCACTGATTTACACAGTTTAGCCTCAGTCTAGTTTTCACCCTGCAGGTGTTTGTGTAACTATGTCTTCTGTAAAATTTCTTTGAACTTTCCTTTGTAAAGGAAGCTAAGAGTCTACTCTCATAACCATGTTATTTCCATGCATTACTAACAGAATAATATGTCACTCTTTATTTGTTATTTTGTTTTATTTCTTTCTTATTTTTTTGTTTACTCCTAAAATATGTGCAAAAATACAGACGGAAATTCCAGAAGTATTTTCTAGTTTAATCACCACTATCAATTCATTCCAAGTCTTAGCAACTGTAGGACTCCTTAATTTCTCAATTCAGATATGGYAAACATATGTTTTTACCATGCTGCAAAAAAATTGTAGCAATTACACACAGTTTTCACTTTTTGCAGTGGCATTGATTTAAACATCAACTTAAAGTTGTTGGTTTTTTTTAATTTTATCAAAATCTATATATAATATATAAAATGCCAGACTGACTACATGCATCTTGAAATTAAGTTCTTTAGCAACAGGATGTTGAAAATCGAGATTAGAGTCTGATATGAAAAGTATGTCTCATGGCAGTAGACCATAATTATTTCCATGCGTGAGGATGGTAGATAGCTAGATGAAGTGAATAGTTTACAGCTTTGAAGAAGCCAGTGTCATATATTTTCTCTACTTGTTAACAGCTTTTCTTGAGAATGATCTACTGAGAACAATAGTTTCCTACTGTTTCTCAATCCTGTTTTATGCTGGATTGTGGAATGCCGGTTTATTTTCATAGAGGTGGCATCAACTCTGCGCATCACACAAAAACAAGGGGAAAACTTTATGCAATGAAGATTGATAGGAATCAATACTACAGGCACATCTCCAAGAATATAGCATCTTACACACTAACACCAAAGAGCTATGGGCTGCACAGGATACCTACGTGCTTCATACTCGCACATTTTATATTGGATAATCTAAAATGTTTAGCTGTTCTGGGAATATTAGATTACAATCTTCTGTATTAATTTCCTAATTCTATTTGTTTTGATGAGCAATTGCTGAGCACAAGTAAACCTTAACAATTCTGTATGTCTCTGAAACTGATTTTTTTTTCTAGATGCTCTTTTAAAACTTGATTTAAAAGATAAACTTTTCGTCATATTTTCTCAGACTTTTAACTGTATCTCTTAATTCTTGGTTAACCTAAACAGAAAACAGTTGAAATTCTCACTCGTATCAGCATTCCGATATTTCTGAGTACTGCTGAGATTCTGTGAGGAAAAGCCTCCTGTGAAAAAAATGGGGGAGTAGACCCCCATAGAGAGTAGGTGTTACTGCTATATTCTTTCCATTTCCTGCTCAAATAGCTTTGCACCCAGGATAAGGCTCCTGCAAAGGGTTGAATTCTATCTGCTACACAGCATAGATGAACCAGGTCAGATCCCCTAATGAAGCAATTATTTGGGTGAGCAGATGAGAGAGGATAATCAAGCTTATAAAGAAACACTTACTTAGAAAGAGGTTGGGCTTGGAAGAAAGCAAAGGCAAATAATTGGAGCAAGATAGTGGAATTCTCGAATAGTAAAATGGATAAGGCAATATAATCTCTAAGTGGAGATGTCAGGGGACTCAACATAGCTGGAATAAAAATCATCTGCCCAATATTCAGAATTTTAAAAGTATTTTAAGGTAGCTATACAGACTTTTAATACGCTGGATATCAGGTCAGAGATGGAGTGTCGTACTTCAGATGATAAAACTAATTTAGTTATAATTAATGACCCTTTGATTAAAATGGGCCAAAAAAGGAGTAGCAAATTTCCTACTAGTAATTACTATAGTCTATAAACATTTTTGTGTTTTTTTTTAAAACTAGTGAATGTGATACTGAGAAGTGTTATCAAAAGATCTGTAGTCTAAATTAGACTACTTTTCTATATTTAAAATTAAATTGTGTACCAAAACCTGAAAAATGTCTTTCTTTTCAATTTTCAGATAATATCTGAAGAACTGCAAGAACTAATAGTTAAGGAAATACAGTAGTCCACTGACATGTTACTCGCTGTTAATACAGAATAGCTTTATTGGGTCAGAGACTTCTTCCAGACCTATTTACTGATCTGAAAATGGTGCTCTAATATTTGATTAAAGATTATTGCCACATCTGTGAAAGAAATAGAGCTCTTCATACTGGCTGCCCTTTCACTTTTGTAATTAAAAACAACAATCTGTGCCCACTCTATTAGAAATTTGACCCATAATTATCTGGAGAAAGCAATGGTAAAAGTTGAAGTGCATACAGATCTTTTAGCCATATCACATCTAGAAATAAAATCTCAAGATTCAAGATGTCCTAGGCAGTGACAAAGTGTAAACAGATGAAAGTTGCAGAGAGTTGCAATATGGCAATGAGTAAGCAAGCAAAAAATGACAAGTGCTACAAAATTTAATGTGCAAATTTACCATATGAAATTTTCTCCCCAATAATGACAGTATAAAGTCTTAACCTCATAGCCACAGACCTTATAATTACTAGACATTGCTGTTAGAATATGTATTAGTATTGTCTTTATGTAAAAAATACTACAATAAATGCCGAGGCATTGGAATGTGATGGACTTCAGAAGTTATTGCAATTTGTTCTTATTAATAATGTGATCATCGTATGAAAGTCACTCAGTCATTTCTATGCGGCAGAATCAGAACTGTGCTGCAAATGACAGAGATGCTTTCAGCTCTCTAAATGGGTGGATGCAGGGAAATGAAACTATTGTTCACTTCTATAGTAATTCTTTATTTGCCCTCCATGAGACAATACAGCTAGGAACAAGTTTAAATTTACCCTTGTGAAAAAGAAATGTGCTATTTGTTAGAAATGCAGTGTATCAGAGTATGTTCTTGGAAATTTTTGACAGTTTCGTGGGACTCAGCTTCTGGTCAGAATGCATCCCTGACAGCAGATGGGACTTACTGTTCCAAGTACTAGAGTAAAGAAAAGCTTGGCCTGAGATAGACTGGGAATCTGGGCAGTCCTTTGGGGAAAGGGCAATTCAAACCGAAGGTCAATTAGCTACATTCAGATTTCCAAACTACTGGAATTTAGATAGAGATTTTGGTTTCCAAATGGCAAGCAAAGAGCAGAAAAAGCTCACTTGCTTTTTCTCTCTCCCTCTCTGTCTTTCGCTCTCTCTCTCTCTCCCTTATTCTTTTTTTGGGTTGTTTGTTTCCCCACCCCATCTGGTGAACTCTCTTTCTGACTGAGGATAGCAGGGGGAAAAAATGAATTTTTGAAAACTTTTTTTACTAGAATAGCTCCTATGAAAAATGCTGTTAGGACTTCTGAAATTTTAGGTTTGTGTTAACAGTCTTGGATCTTCAGTCTTACTCGTGGGAGGATTAGCTGCAACCATTCTAACTTAGAATAGATCTATTCCTGAAAAGATTTTATCCACTCTTGTATTGTTTGTCATTCAACAACTTCAGCAGAAGAAATGAACCTAAGGAGATTAAAAATTGCATGCTATCCATATTTTCGATATTTTTCATAGAAATATTGGGCTGTTCCCTGTAAATTCTAATGACTAACATTTGAATAATGATTCGTTGCTGTTTGTGATCTTTTGAAGTTGCCAGGTCAGAATAATTCAAGGGTTTAAAGAACTGTATTGCTGTTTGGTTAATACCTGCTTCTTATCAGTAGCAGAGTAATTTATTGTTGCTTGGATGAGACCAGAACAGACTAGAACCTCCATTTCTGCCTTTGTGTTTCTGTACTTGTTTAGTGGTAATGCATGCAAATCCCAGTTTAATTACTTTATCTTTTGCACAGAAACCTGTTTTTTTTCCCCTCTTGTATACAGAATATTTAATTCGGTGGTGTTTCTTACTCACTTTAAAGTGAAATACGCACTCATCGCCTTCACAAAATTGGGGCTTTTATCTTTATGAGAAAGCTGTGCTTTTGGGAGGAAGACGACCACACTTAAAAACAAAATGACAAGCTCTTAAGCCTGGTCTCAGGTCTTCCTGTGTACCTTTATGCCCTGGCAATCCCAGTGGATGCTTGTAAAATTCAGTTTATATCCAAAACAAGACTCCAGTATTAGCAAGAAATATGATGATGGTACCTTACTAATGAAGCGTTTAGCCTTGCCTGGCAGTATAATCTCAAAATCTGTCATGCTGCATCTCTGATGAAACCCACTTGCATATAAATTTTGTGGAGGTGTATGTATATAATATGCATACAATACAGACTGCTGTTTCCAGACGTTTTGTACGTAACTTATGTAGCTAGATGCAATTGTGCATTACTGTCTCATTAAGTTATTATATCATATTCTGTCATCATAAAAGTCTAGTCATCTTCTCTTGAGCCACATTAATTTTATAAAGTAGAGAGATGAGAATACTACAAGTGAAAACTACAAAAAGAATACAGTGCTCACAAAACTATCTGCCTACAGGATTTTCTGAAATTATTCCAAGGGTAAGAGAGAGCAGTAAGAACAATTTTAATCACAAAATCCTATTTCATCAGTTTATTTCCATTGTGGGTGGGCCAAATCAGTGTTACTTTGCACCAGACTTTAGCTTATCGTCTCGAAGTTTGTAAAGAACAATTGCAGACAGCATTCTGCCGTGTTCTTCTCTGTCCTTCACCTCTGTTTCACCCACAAGCGTGCATCCTGTATTGTTCCTTATTTCCACCTTCTCTTAGCCACTGAGATTTGTAAAATGATTCAGCAATTTTGAACCCAGCTTTCAGGTTAGTGGTTGTGGAAAACCAATGAAGACTAAACAATGAAGGGATTGCAGTCTATGTAAGGTTCAGAGCTATTTTTGGTAAAACTTTTACTATACTGCAGAACAACCTCAAATGCTCACAGTGCATCATACTAGGTAGGGTCATATAAATAGAATTTGTATTTCCACCCCTATTAATACTCCCAGGTACCTGGATACAGACACTGGTGACTGGGAGCCTTTGCACGTATTTGCATCTCTTTTATCCAAGGTATTTTAGTGTCATGACTAGAGATTTTTTTTTAGCTCTGAATCAAACCAGGTCAATCAAAGGATGCTGGGCTTTGGATCAGATTGTAGGCATTTTTATCCAAGAGTAAGACAATTGCTCTTACTTCAGGAATTGGTTAACGTAGGCATGTATTTTGATTTGTCCAAGATCTCTCATTCAGCCAGATGAACCGAACTGCCACCACTATTTTTTTTTTTCTTTTTTTTCAGTCATTAAATCAGCCCTCTTCTCTGGGTGCTAGTTGACTGATTCAGATCCAAACCGACTAGAAACTGAGAGTTCAGAATTACTTCCAGGTTATGATAAAATTTTAAAAGCCAAATTCCTAAACAAAGTGTTAATTGAGCCACTCCCTTTTGAATAAGCATAAATAGTTTCTTTCCCACCTACTTGCCACTTATTTAGTGGATTTAATTATCGCCTAGCCAGAAGGCAGAGACGCTATTACACCTAGGCAAAGGGGACTAGAGGGGAAAGTAGTTACTTTAATGAGCTGGAACAGAAGTAGGTCAATGAAAAATATATGTATAATTTACTAGAGTGCTTCTATGTGTATATATATTTGATTAGTGGACTAAAGGTGACATTGACTGTTGAAACTTAAAACATCAGTTAGTTGAGTGATGTTTTGTTTCCTTTTCACGTTGTTCATAGTGTGCCTTTACTCTGTTCCCATGCTGATTTAAATCTTTAGTTTTCCTCGGCTTATTTATTACTTTTGTTATTGTAATGTCTTACTGAAGAAACGCTATTATATATGGATTTCAATTTATTAGGGTTTTTTTGTAACAAATTACTACTGTGTCTATTTGCTTTTATTAAAATAATTGTTTTATGCTAACACTTTAATTTGTTTTCTTGAACTATATGGTATCTCTACAATATATCTGTATATTCTTATTTCATAAACAAGTAGCTGTTTAAGTTTAAAAAAAAAAATCTCATTTTCTCGGAATCCTCAGTAGTACTTTGTTCACATGACACAACTTGCTACTCTTAGGATGCATGTGTGGAAAAGCAATGGAAAGACAGAATGGAAAGAAGAGATAATTAGCATAGCAAAAAGTTAGGTTATGTTAAGTCTGTGACTGCAAAATGTTCCTTGGGAGGAAGGTCTCCACTGACTTCAGAAAATCAGCTTAAGTAGACCTTAACCTATTTTCTTGCGCATTTAAGAGTTCTTTTCTCTTCTCTTTCCCTCCTGTTTTCTTATTCATGTTATACTCTATTTTCCCCAACTGTAAGCTGGATACTGTATTACTATCTAACATACTTCAATGAACTAATATTTACAGTGCAATGTTTATTCTTTCTCAAAAGTTATGTTAGCCAACCTTCTTGGGTATGTTTTCCTTAAGTAGGATATTGAGAGATAAACATTGCCTTTGCTTAAAGGGAGGTCAAGTTGTGATAACAAGGACCTCATAACAATTTTGTGGTTGATACTTGTGGGATGTGGCRTGATAATAAACGCAAAGCTTGGGATAAAAACCCAAAAGGCATCACTGCAGTATATCACAAGATCAGAACAGAAAAGATCAAGGGTATTAGTGTCCTATATCACAAATCAAAACAAACAAAACAAAAAAATCAGCCTGTGACCTGTCTGCATCCAGGGAGGAGAGGGGAGCTGGAAAGGAGGTTTTCATCTGGATCCCAATGTCAGCAGCTGATTTAGTTATGAGCAAGAAATGCAAATCCAACACGGAAGAGATTTTAATACTGCCTTCAGGAGTGCCCAAATACCTTCCCATTTGTCATGGGACTTAGATGAAGAAAATGTCTGATGCTTCAGAGGCACTGAGAATAGAAGCCCAGAAGGCAAGCTGAGCATCAGAAGGACGGAAAAAACCTTCTTGGGTCTGACTGGTAACTGGTAGAAGCTTGTAAGCTTGCTATTATAACAAATTCGTACAGAACAAACCGCCTTCCCCCCTCTCACAAACAAATCCAGCCTTCCCCAATGATACCAACTAAGGACTTAAATCCTTTCTCTGTGACGTGCTAAGCACCTCCTGCATAGTTTTTAAAATCTTCCATTTGTGCTGAATCGAAGTGTGATTTCCTAGAAACCACAGAGACCTGAAGATTTCCTTGTTCGCATATACAAAATATTTGTAGGCAGTGTTTCTGTGTTGTGCAAGATCAAACATGAGAACTAAAAGCACAGGAAAATTTGCAGTYTGCAGTTATGCCTCTCTTGGTGGAAATTATGAATACTTCTTTCCAGATCGCTACATTGTACTCTTTTGTCCCTGTCAGTCTCCTCCACATTTGAATTACCAATGCTGGCTTCTCAAGACTAGTATAAGTTTCCTCCTGGACTTAAAAAAGCTTTGCAAGCTTTCACAAAGCACTAAGTTTCAGCTTAATTTTTCAAATAGAAATAATTTACAGTAGCTCAACTGCCAGTACAATTATGTACTATATACAAATAATTATGTACAAAAATGTAGTACAATTTGGGGGAAAAGTGAGTTTAATTTACTCCTGGGGAATAAATGCAAATAAGTCTATATTCCTTGCAACAATGCTGAATAATCATCTTTGCTCTGTGCATTGAGCTTAACCAGGCCAATGAAGGCCAGTGGGACAAGAATGAAAATGCTGTGCAGTATTCATTTAAACTCCAAATCCTCAAGTGGTAAAGGCATAATCCTTTTCCCTAGAATTAAGATTTTTGTTCTTTTCTCTAAAGCACCAGATAGATTATTGTACCTTTCCTGCTGTGATCTTAAAGCCTTTAGGTCTGACTTTCCCATATAATTTGCTTGCTCTTTGTATAATTTCTTCTTTAATAACATATTTTCCAGTACAAGTCAGTTACTTCTGCTCCTGAGTGATACCACTTTAAATGGGGTTACATTGTAATCTGCATTATTCTGTTCCAGTCTACTGGTTGCTATTTAAAAAAAAAAAAAATCCCATTGCAAGCTGATTGCTAACTTTATTAATTCCCTAAAATTTTGTTTCTTGAGATCGAATACCTTTGTACTGCCATACTGTATTGTTTCATTCCCAGCAATACTAAACCCAAGTAGTTCCTGATTTCTGGTCTTGTGATGTCCTACTTAAGTTCTTTACAGTTACTCCCTGCAGGCCAAAAGAATACTTTCTCCTCCAGCTTTAAAGGTTAACCAATATATGTTAAGAGAGAAATCAAATGTTAGATCACWAGTAATTTCTAAATGAGATTTCCTGTAAATTCAATATGGTGTTGTTTTTAACTACACGGAAAAAAATGATACAGAGTCGTTGGTTTGGCTTTTTTTCAATATCTCTTTAGTGAAACACAGTCGTTACTCACAGTGGTTCTCCCTTGTTTGTTACCAATTATGAAATCCACGTAAAAGTTTTACACATTAAAACCTTAGGCTTAAAATCTTTTCTTTTTCCTTATCAAAATCAGAAGTCTCCACACTGTGGCAAACAGCCATCCAAAAAACTGAAAGATGTTCTAAAATTTCCATTTTTTCCTCTATTTTACAGCAGCAGTGAAAGCAGAGCTGTTAATAAACAATCATTTTTGCTTGAAGTTTAGGAAGAGCTAGTGTAGCCAGCGGGTCCTTTCACAGGAGCCGTTCTATATCCTGAACTATTCTTACCACAAGGGACGACCAAAACTGCATACAGATTTAAAGAGGCAACAGTACAGTGGATTTGCACGATGAGATAATGATATTTTTGTTTGTTTTTCTGTTCCTTTCTTAGTAATTGCTAATGTTCATTTCTCTGTTTCCACACTTCTGGATATTGGATTTATGTTTTCACAGCACTATCTACAGAGACCTTAACATCCTATTCCTACATATTAGTGGTTGGCTTATCACTGTGTAGGTAAAATTATTTTTTCCCTTGTGCATCATTTTACAACTATCCTTCCTGAATTTCATCTGCCATTATCTCACTCAGCTGCTTGGTTGCAAGGTTTTTCTTCAGTTCTTCACAGTCAGTTCCTATCTTTACCACCATGAATAACAGTAGCATCCTGAAAGTTTGTCATCACACTCTTCACTCCTTTTTTCAGATAACTTAAAAACATGCTGAACACCAGGGTCTCTAATAAATCCTGTAAGACTCTKCTGAGTATCTCCTTTCAGAGAGAGAAATGACTTTTACACTAACCTTCAATATCTTTCTTTTTAATCAGCTATTTTATTCATCTGAGGACCTTCCCTCTCATGACTGCTCAGCCTATTTGAAAACCTTTTAAAAAGATTCTTGTAGAAGGCCTTTTGGAAATCCATGTATGCTGTATTAACCTGACCTCTCTTATCCATATTCTTATTGAGTCCATTATTATTGACTATAAATGTTTACAATGTATTTTTGATACATGCCTTGCCTTTATATAAGCTGTGTTGATTCTTCCGTAATAGATCTTATTTACTGTGGCTTTGCTAATTCTGTTTTGTTATAGTTTCCAACAATTTCCCTGGGGCAGATTTCAGAATTATTGGTTGGTAATTTGGGAGAAATTTTCCAGAAACTTTTAAAAATTAGTCTTTCTAGTCACCTTCCAGTCTTCTGCCAACAAGGTGGTTTTGCATGGCATTGCATACCATGGTTTTAAATAACTCAGTTATTTCAATTTCAATCCCTAAATGCAAACCACSTGAATGTGGTGTCTTGATTGTTGTTCATGCTGCCATAAACTTTTGATTTGACACATCAGTTTGATAAAGGTCCTCTGATGCACTGCCTGTAGAAAGGGTTATAATACTTTTTCTGCTGTGGGAGCTTTATCTTCTGAGAGTGTTTATTCTCTGTCATAGCTACCTAGTAAACTTTACTTAAAAGAAAACAAAGCATTCCAAGAATTGCTTCCTAGTACAGCAAAAAAATAAGAATACTGTTCAATTTCCACTTCAGAGCAGCTGTGACCTTGCTGGGTTTTGGACAGATCAGTAAGTAGCCACAGTGTTTTCAGTCATTTAAATTGTTTTCACAACAGCTTTCCAGTGAGTTAAAATATAAGGTCATAGCCTTAGAATTATCTCACTTTCTTATTTATCCTTTTCCAAGTTACTAACCAATAAATAAAAGTTACTGAGTTACACATCTCAGAGTAAATAACTGAGTCACTCCTTGGAAGTTAATTTCCGAGGGAAACTTGTTGCCCTACATTACTTTGTCACACTTTCTGAAGGAGCAGACCCTTTGGAGCAGGACACGCTCTTCGGTTCGGCTCCCACTGCACAGTACYGGAATCCAACTACACTGAGTTTGTATATTCTTTGTCATTTCCATTTTTGGGGGGTGGGAGTGTCTGGGCTCTTAAGAGGGTTTTCAATCCTCTAGTGAACAAAAAGATAAAAAGATGACTGATCACGAATCCTCAGGTGATGGGCTTTCCTTGTTTTCTCCTTTTTGGAGTTCTGAAAGGAAACTAGTAGTATAACTAGTAGTATAACAACTCTCTGATCCTCTGCAGTTGATAAAATGATGCAGTATGAGATTATAAAATTTCATTTGAACTCTGTTTCTTCATTCATCCCATTCAGTTTGAATCAAGAAAGTCTCCAAATGTCCATTTCCTTATAAAAAAGGGTAGTAAATCAGATGTATTATCTCATATTCAGGTGAGTTTTATTGCACACCTCCCACAAAGGTAAAGTGCTGAAACTAGGATGTGTATAGGATAATTCTAAGAAAATTGTATCAAAGATGACAGAAAACACTTTATTCTTAAGAGAAATTAAAGATTCAAATAAGCTTTTTCTAGTACTTTTATGGAGGAAAAACTCAAGTCCTCCAAACGAGCGATGCATTCTGTTTTGAGAGCCTTATGGCTGGTAGCAAATTGTAATTCCCAGACATTTAAGTTTGTACTGCTTTACTTTTTTATAAAGCATATGCAACATGTAACTAAATCTGAGATGACATCCTTGGTTGCAAATGCATCTTGCAAAAACCAGAGCTGTGCAGGAGGAAATTAAGTAAAAAGTCACTCCAGCCATATAGCTAAGTACTGGGAAATATTCTTCCTACTAATTTACRCATGCAAATTAGATCAGGCTCTTGTGTCAATAAATCAATACAGCCTAATGAATTCCTTGGGTGGGATTCAAATATGGCTAGCTGCAAGCCGAGTTTGTTTGGAAGAAAACAGTCTGTATCTTACTTTCGATGGAGGTTTCAAATCATGGCCTGAAACACAGTGTTGTCATTAAGTGGATAGGGGTGTTATTATCACAAAATTCACTTAGCATTATAGTAAACACTTTATTTCCAGTAATCCCTAAATGTTCAGCTATTAGTTGAAATGTGAAGCATCCTTATTTTTCCCTATTACTTTCTGACCTGAGCAATCACGTCAGTTTTCCCATGATGTAGCTGTCTCAGTCAACACCTGTGGCATTTTCTCCAGATGCCTGTACATTCTAATTCACTTTGCTACTCCGCCTTTCCTTTCCTTCAGTACATGCACACCACTCGATGGCTGCAGGCAATATGGAGCTGTCATTCATGTTCTTTCCTTTTTTCTGCCTTGAGTGAACTCTGGTTTACAAACCTGAATAATCATTCCATTCAAAAATTATTCTAATGACAAAGACTTAATGGAGTTATAATTTTCTGGGGTATATCTGATTTATAAGAGAAATATTCACTCAACTAGTTGTTATTGTCTTAGTTAGCACTCACCATCCTGCTATCATCCTTAGTGATGTACAAGAAGTTAATATCTTAAACATCTTAAATATGGGTATGGATGCCTAATATTAAGTTCGTGCTTCAAAAAGTATTGCATCGATCACTCCAAATATAAAGTGATGCACTCCTTGTTTTGTGAGAAAGTCTTATTGACATGTTATGTGTTTTATATAATAGACCGCACTTAGAACAAATTGAACAAGATTTGTTCCTTTAGTGGGTAATAGAGTTTTCTTTGTCTAGCTGCTTTTAGTGACACAGAAGGTAATCTTGGGTCATCTCAGCTGGTAACCTTACCCAATAATGCAGGATATATTGATCTAATTATATGAAAAACATTATTTACAAAGAGATGTTTTAGATTACAGATGCCTTGAATTTTCTATGCAGTAGTGAAATTAGTGATCATTTATTATTTTAATTAAGTTAGAATTTTTCCCCTGAGAAATGAAATTTACCCAAATGATATTACCCAAAATGTTTTACAGGTATATGGCTGTGTAGGTATTGTGCCCAACAAAAATCTGGATGTTACTGGTTATTGGTTACTGGTTATTAATGTATCTGAAACCAAGTGTGAAGCCCATAGGGTGTGACCAATTTGTCTGTTACCATTTAATTTCCTCATAGCTATGAGCCTTTTAAACTAATCCACAAACAGAACTTAAATAGTGAATATAACGTGTGTGTGTGCTGAATTTCTACGCTGGACATAATGGATTAAAAAGATCCAGAGCTAACAATTATGGACAAATTCATCAAATTGAATATATGCTGCGTCTGCTTTACATGAAGGAGATATCTTCTAAAGTTTGGGGTGATTGATATTGATATGACAAATGTAGTGCAAGCTGAATCTCAAGAAAGCCATTCTGCAAAAGTGTTTTTATAATATTTAGGTATTCATTATCCATTTCACTTCTAAAATACTGGCCAAAACTACAAATGCTGTAATGCTTATTAGAAGATTAATGTCAAGTTCTTAGTTTTCTCTTATCAGTGAGTCAGCCTAGCTCTATAACTACTATCTAATACACCTTATTTTGTATTTATTGAAACACAGGATGATTAAGACCACTTTCACATGTAAAATAGAAGAAAAATTTCAATCTAAGCTTTCCATCCTGTACTACAGCCAACTTACATTGTAACTCATACAATTGCATGAGAGTTTTCTTGGGTGTTATCTGCCTAGAATACCAAATGCCCCTTATTTCACTCATTTATATTAATATTTCTGCATTTTAAATTTCTGCATATTCAGGTCACCTCTACCAATACAGAAATTTTTTAGATCAATATGTTGGTGATATTCCGCTCTCTGTGTGCAATACACATCATGCYGATAATGACCTGGGTTGCCCGTCTGCTTGTTCTTGGTTTTCAAGTTACCTCATATGATCAGTATTCAATTTAATTCAAACTGCACATGACCACAAGATAAGTACATAAGTGTATCTTCGTCTTAAATGGTGGTGTATGGATTGTCTCTAAGTAGTAATTTGCTTGGGGGTTTGAGTTGCTTTTTTTTACTTCAGCATTTTATGCTATTTATCTGTCTTGGTTTGGTTTTTAAATATGAAATCACCATTTACCCTTGAAGTCACCTTCACAGCTGTTGAAAAGTGCAAACTTCATCAGCATCATACTAAAATTGATTTTACAGGCTGATACTGATAAAGATTTTTTTAATTGCTTATAAAGACAGCATTCTCTCATAGGCTGAAATATGAGGAAARATAACAGTATTTGGCCCACAAATAAAAACATCAAACAAAGATCACATTGGTTTTTATAAAATCTTGAAAGAAAGCTTAACTAGCAACTGCCTTAGTGAAAAATGCACAGTTTTATAATGTCATCTTTGAGTTCAAAGGAACAGGGCTCCTTTGTTGGTACTTGATGAYCAGTGTGGTCAAGGATGATGGATTGTTTTATTGCAGATAGCTGCTCACAATCAATTTCTAAATCAACCTAAAGTGAAAGGCATAAAGGGGAGGAAAATATCAAGTTAGAAATGGTATGATAAAACTTTGTAAGAATAACTGGGTCTACGGAGAGAAAAAAAAAGTTTTGGATGACAAACCTTGCAGAAGATTTTTGTCTGTATCAGGATACAAATGTTGGAGCTTGGAAAATTACACACTTTGTATATTTTAAAGTGTTCCTGTAAGGCTTTTTAGGGTGAATTTCAAGAACTATGAGAAGAYCACTCCCAAGGTCTTTTTAAGTAGCTGATTCCTGTCCTTTTGGACATACATCCTTTTCCTTTGTTGAGATGTTTGAGGGAATCCAGCTTTCTTAAAAAAAACCACAAAAAAACCCACCTTTCTCCGAAATATACATATCGTAGAGAGAAAAGCAGCAGTATTTAATTTCCCTTTGGAAAAAAATCAGTCTCATAAGAAAATGGAAGAAAGCATTAAAAAAGCCACAGAACAGCTCTGATTCTCTGCCAGCTCTGGAGACGTTTGGCCCCTCATCAGAGGATGTGTCCTGTGTTTAACCTACTTTCAGTATTCCAGGAAATGTTTTGAAAGTTATAAGCGATAACCCAGGAGTAGCAAGATTAACTGTATGAAGCATAGGCGGAATAACGCCAGTCTTAATGGGAAAAAACTTGCACCTGCCAGCCACCTGAGAGCAGAACTAGTTCAAAGCTCTAAATCATCATCCATGAGGGCCAGGGGCATAATAAATCTGTTATGTATTAAATGTATTTACTGAAAGCAAATAGTATAGGAAGAAACTTTGCAAAAAGACTGGTAACTCAGGTACACTGAATTTCTACCTGAGTCAGTGGCAAGTGCTACCGTGTTCTTAGGATTCCTGTTTACTCATTTTTAATAGACCGATACYGTATTAGTATAAAATAGCTGTAAGGGTTGTGGTGTTGTGTTGTGACAGGCAAATCTGGCCCTTAAATCATGGAAGTAAAAGGAAGTAAGCCGACTTATATTTGTTGAACAGAAATTTGTGTTGCATGAGACTTTTATGGTCTGTGTAGTCCTTTCTTGTCCTCTAAATATTTTGGACTCTTAAAGAAATGATGTATCAGCACTCATCTTTCCTTAAAACCAAATGTATTGAGTCTTTACCTCACGCAATAGCACACTGTCATCTTCTATATGGTTCAAATATCACAGTGCATAAATTTTCTTTAATCATAACGTCCTTGAGAATATTTCCGAAGAAATTGATGAGCTATTTTCAACTGTTCATTCTGTGCTTTAAAAGTTGGAAGGATAGGTTTGAATGAATGTACTCTTGCCCAGTAAAATCTCTGCTCAGGATTATTATTTCCAAATCCCTGGAAGATGAGGTAGTCAGGTATCCATCCGTTTGCCTAAATGCCATCATCTGAAGTTCAGGCCATCAGAATGGGTTGGCCACCTGGTGATACACCTGCATCTCATGTCCTGAAAACGTGGGCACTAGGAGCTGCAACCTCTGGAAAAGTCTAGCAAGATGCCATTTGAAATCTGCAGCTTCTTGCAGGTTAGTAGATGAGTAGTGTGAGAGGCATCCATTAAATTCTACTTAATTACATTTAAACAAGCGTTTCAAGAGAAAGGTGAGAAAGGAGGGGGACAGCTGAGGTACAAAGGGAAACAGCCTCAACTGTTATAAAGTATCTGAGTGCTGTAGCCTGCCCCTGCAGTCTAACAGAATTTGATTTATAAGAAGAAAAGTGAAAGACAGTGAAAGGRGCATTCAGCAATGTCTGTGAAGCATACTGGTGAAATAGTCATGCCTCTTCACAAGCTTTATGGTATCTATGAGATTTTAAACTATTTTCTAAATTAATTTCAACTCTAAGTTAACGTTAAGAGACAGATTCTGGGAGTGGGGATGGAACTGAGGGTTGCACTGTATATATCTTTACAGTCTTGAATGAGACTTAGGTTGTTTTTCTCCTCTGTTCCCAGCTAGCTTCATGTGCATTCTCAGTTGAGTAGCCTGCTTGATTATAAACTTTATGATTAAATGACTGAGCCTTACTGTGAAGGTTATTTTGTATTTTTATGGCTGTTTGAACATGGCACTAGCAAACARCCTGCCCCCTGCAGCGGCACCGAACGCTGGAGTATTATTTTAAATGCATAAGGATAGACCCTGCAGTGCAGTTACATCGCACAGAGAGTAGAAAAGCCATGTAAACCCTCATGCGCTGCATTAAAGCAGCACAGGGACAGCTCTGACTTATTCTTAACTTTTCCAAGGGGAAGAATATGGAAAACATAGCCAAATATTAGTGTAGTAATGCACAATTCTTTATCAGGATGAATTTCTAGACACTTGGGAATTTTCCATAGGAGGAAGTGGTGAAAACATCCATTTATTAAATGGCTTGTTTTCAGGGACATACACAAGCCCAGCTTCAGCACACTCCTGTGCTTGAAGAAATTTAATCCTACTTTTTTCACCTTTTATCATCACCAGTCTAAAAGGTACAAAGCCTGGAGTGTTGAGAAATGAATTATGAGATTTTCTTTTTTTTTCTCGTCATGATCCTCCACTTTAAACATCTACTAGTACAATGGATGAAAGTCTGATATCTCATTTCCTATCTAAGGACTTATCTTCTGTGTCCTTCCAGATAAATAAAGAGAAAGACATTGAGTGAGGTTGTTGATACCTCTGTAAACTAGGTACAGCTCTCTGTGACAAAGCAGTATATCTATTTCAGCTGAAATAATTTGGAGGATGGAATCACAACCGAGAGGAACATACTGTGGAAAAAGAGGGAGGTTAGAAAATTATACATTATAGTAGTGAGGAGGCAAGTGGCTGAAATCTGATAAGATTTCCTTGTGAATAACTAACTATTAAGGAAGTGTTCTTGAAGAGTGAAAAGCAATAGAAATTACAGTAGTACAGAACGGCTAACTTGACTTTGATATGATGCTGAGCTAGAAGGCTGAGAACTGAAGAGCATAAAATTGTGTCCTCTGCTTCTCTTATCTTGGAGCCACTGAGTTGGGAGAAGGAGATGGGACCACTAAGGTGTTTGGCTGCTGAAAAGCTTGTGGCACACAACTCGCTCCAGGAACAACAGCCACAAAGACTCGATGTGAAGACCTTGGCTGTGTTTCTGGCACAGCTCTCTTTTTTTTTTTTTTTTTTCTGTGAAGAGGAAGGCTTTGAAGTGTATACTTGGCCAATGCGAAATCTGTTGGGTTTTTTTTTCATGCAATTATATCATCCATTACCTTAAGCAGTTCTTTTCCTCTTCTTTTGCTTACTGTCCTGAAGTATTTACAAACCTCAACCGCATCTCATCTCTCTTTGTGAGACTAAATAAACTTAGTTTCTTCTTGTATCTTAGACACTTTGTCCTTCTGCTCATCATGGTAGCCTTTCTGTGATCCTGTTACTGTCTGAATTCACCTCATCAGCCTTTGAGAAATCTTGTTACAATAGTACTCAACTGTTGCTGTGACAAAAATCAAGGATGGGATAACTCAAGTTGAAAGCTCTTGCTTCAAGCACTTGCGATGTATGATTAATTTGGAGAGCTCTCCTTGTACTCATTCTTTGTTATTCAGTTCTATGCAATTATTTAAGCACTGAACTAACTGCAATAATCCATTTTAAAGAACTCAGTGTACAAGTGTACAATCTCCAAGCGTTTCTCTGTAGTTGACTAGTGGTTGATTTCTCTTATATTTCTGTATAGCCACCTGGGATTCTTTTAACAGTGACTGAAAGTAATAGAAGCATAATAAGTGTTACAGGGGCCACTTGTCTGTAGGTTTTCTTAATTGCTATTCATCGCTACTCTATGGAGTTTTAGGAGAGCAGAAAAAGCTACCATAATCCCCTTGATTTACCTCATTTTCCAGAGCATTCAGTTTAACCATTTTGCATTAACAGAAGCACTTCTAGTCCACATCTTAAATTGGTGTTGGTCTTTTATTTCAGTTTTCTCCTTATGCATGAATGCTACTTATGTACCATTTTTAGTGTTCCTTGGTAACAAAACTGTACTGCTGTGTTCTAGCAAAGCATACAGATTAACTTCGCAGATGTTGATGTTTAAGGTTTGTATTCTTTGAGTATTATTTCAGTTCCTGCTCCTGATTAGAAGTAACACAAAAATCCCTTTCTAATCTGTATCCTAACAGGAAGTTGTTAATTCATATACATAGCTATTTTTTTCATTTTTACTTGGTCCTTCTGCAGTACTTTGATAGCTTAGATGCTCTGCTGTATGCCCCTCACCAAAAATATCAGATTAAGCAACAGGGAAGGGATTTTTAAGTGGATTTTTTAAGGAGGGAAGGGAGTTTTAAGTGGATTCCCACTGATTGACCTGCCCTCAGAACCAAAGACGTGAGGGGTGATGTGGTTGGGAGGAAATAGGAAAGACCCTCTCTATGAGATAAAAGTGGGGGAGGCGGGACGAATTCCACAGGAGTGTATAAAACCTATTTCCACTGAAGGTGAACAAAATAGGAATAATAATAAAAAGAATGCAGCTAATATCAGAGTCAAGCTTCTTTTCACTGGTCTGGACTGCAGTGTTCTCTGTTGTATTAAGTCAGACCAGGACTAAGGACGTGGGGGATTTGCGTGTTCCTGTTGGTTTTATGGGTCTGTGGCTTTTTTATTAATAACATTAACTGGTTTATCTAAATATTGTGTGTTTTGTTGTGTTCCTTTTTTCATAACAATAATTTTTACACAAGTGAGTGAACGGAAAAAAAAAAATCCTGAGAACCAGAAAAATGTTTTAAAAATTTAAATATAAAAAAATCAAATATTTTAAATATACCAAAAAACTTTCAAAAATATATTTTCAAATATGTATTATAAAAGGGACACAGGTGACATTTAGAGAAAACACATTGGAGGGACTTAAATCTGAACTGTTAGTGGTTTTTGAATACTGATAGCATTTACTCTTTCACCATATCAGTAAATATGGAATATCATATTTTTTCTGTATTTTAGCTATTTCTTGTTTGCTCCACTACTCTCTGCTAACTTTTCTCATACTTGTTAAAATAAAGATGACATTAAGCATTGTAGCTACTGTTGGTTGTTTGCCTAGCTGGCCAAAACTTTAATTTTATCTCAAATCCCTGTTCTGGAAAGTATGGGACCAGCAGTACTAAATTTCTCTCTTTTGATCCAACCATATACAAGCTTAATTTTCTATATTAAAACTGTAAGTATTTCATATAATGTGAGGGTAAACAGAAAGTCCATCATCTTCCTTGCACAGCTAAGATTCTCCTGCAAATAAAACAATTATTATAGGTACTGATTATAATTTTCAGTTTAAAAAGAAAAGAAGAAGTAAGACAGTGATGCGTTGCTATTGCTGCTGACAATATAGAAAAAGCTGGGTTAAGTACAATCTCCATGATGTAACCACATATACTGGAGTGAGAGAGACCASCCAAGAAAAAAAATAGTTACCCTGAGGGAGAATAGCACTGGATTAAAATCTAAATGGGAAAAAAACAAAAACCTTAAGGTTAGCCATTTTATTTCCATCTACAAAATATAACCCTGAAATGTTGGGTTTTACAACAGCATAACAGATTTTTATCTTTTCTCAACCTGCAGTAAAATACACAGGTTAAAAAAATACAAGTCTTGCTTTTGTCCTTGAAAACTTTCATGAGTACAGACAATAGCTGCTTGTATACATTGAACATAAACTTTACATTGCACATTATTTTTTTTCTTTCTCTGAGCATTGGATTTTTTAAGTCTATGTACACTGAATTCTAGTTTTGACCCTACATTTTAATATTTTATGCTGAGGACAGGGAGTACAAAAGAAGGTAAAAGAAGCAGACATAGAAAATTAATTTAATAGCAGAAAGACATATTCGATTGAGAAAGCTATGTTAAGATTACATGATTTGCATAATTAAGTGCTGAAAAGTCGTGAACTATGAAATTCAACATTTCAGACAATTCTTAGTCTTTCTTTATGTGTCTGTTACTGTTAAGTCTTTAATTATATGATTTTAAATGTTAAAAATGCACAAGTTTTAATTAGAATTTTTGCTGCAYGTACATGTATAGACTTTGTAGATCAAACTATTGTCAGAGCAGCAAAGCAAAAGAGAAAAACAGGGTTAGAGTACAAAGCACCTTTTCTGTTTATTTTAAATATATATTTATATATTTTAACCACAGATTCATTCAGTTAACTGTACAAAACAGAGCACCCTGGAAATATTGTCATTAACAATTTTATGCATTTAATGCCCAGTTCATTCTACTTGTTCTGCTCTAACCATCATTGCTTCTTTTCTGAAATCTTCCCATGATTTTTAGATGTAGCGGTAGCTGTTTCTGTCTTCATTTTGGGCTGCTCCAGCTTTATTGTCATTGGCTATGACTGAAGACCTCTTTAAAACCTGTCTTCAAACCAACTATTTAGACCTTCTCCTTCGCTGATGCCCCAACACTGCAGTCACGCCTACTGTCACAAAGTCTGAAAACCAGAGAAGAACAGATCTCAAAATTTTCTTGTGGTTTATAGTTGGAATAAAAATATTTAATTTTTTTGCCTTTTTCATGCAGGAAGGGTGGACGCATACCAGCCATGTCTGTTCATTGTGGTCTTTAATTTAGAACATCTGATCCCCTAAGCATTTTTTACAGCATTGCAGTGAGCTTGACCTAGAAAGTAGCTTTGTTATACTGAAGGAGCATAGAGCCCTTAGCCATTCTCATTTATTTGTCCTCAGATGTTCTGCAGGAGTTTAAAAGATCTTCTATATCTGGTTTTGTTATCTGAGCCATGCATTTCTGAGCCTATCTAAGAGCTCTTGCCTGATATTCATTCATAAAACAGTCACTGAATGCACAGTCCTTGGAGAAGAGACCCACCATGAATAGGGTCATTCTTTTTTGCTGTGGTCCTAGCAATTTTGCTTTTTATTGTAAAGTGGAGCAGTTTATAGGGAAAAAAGCTGAAAGTAAAGCTATTTTACAGTGAAGCATGGCGCAGTGGTGGAAGACTTTTCTGGAAAAGAGGTACTGTAGTCCTGAACCAGGTCTCCTGACTCTGTGATAAGACTACTCATCAGCACGCTGTTGAGAAAGGGGATGGAAGCAGAGAGAGTGCAGAGTGCCTCATTCTCCTCTGGCAGCTGTGTTTTGAATGAAAATGGGCACTCCTTCTTCCACTACATTTTCTGAAGCCTTTTAGGCTAAAATGATTTAAAACCATCTGAGCCATCTCACAATCCTGTACCTCACCTCTACTGCGAGAGGGGCACAGCAGCTCCTTCACCAGGGGGGGAAACTGTTGGAAATCCAGCAATGTTGTTGGAAATCCAGATTAACTATCACTGCTTTTAAGTAATACAGTTTGGCTGTCAACCAAGGGGGGTTTTATGCTGTCATGCTCTTCAACGTTACCTGACTTGTGCTATCTCTCAACAAATAGTCTTAGAACAGGATCCATCAGCAGGCCTTATATTAATTTAATGGTACACAACAAATCAGTGGAATTCACTACCACATTTGTCTATATTCTGTGTCTGACAAAACTGAAGTCATGGATTTTCAGTTTCAGGTAACAAACCAGATCTCCACTTGGTCAGTGACCTGTAAGGAAAGTATTGCTTCAGCTCTAATTAGTCTAGTCTTCACTAAATTGACCATAGACTTTTAGTGACTGATGCTTACTAATGTTGACATTCAGACCTCAGTTGATTTGCAGTAGCTAAAGACCTAAAAGACAGCACCATCAGAATCAGGCCTACAGAGGGGCTGGGGGGCTAAAAGCTTGTCCTTTTTCCCAATTTCATCAGCTGATCTAGGAAAGTATATTACTTTTCCTTGCAAATCTTGTTTCGTTTGAAAAATATGCTGTTAAAAAAAGTAATGGAAGCACAGAGGGGATTTTGTGGGACCCTTAATCATTGTAGCCAGAATTCTTTCTGAAGTATTCTGCTGACTTTTTTCAGCTATTGAACAATATATTTTGACTGTAAAAATATTGTGCACAGGAATACATATTTATCTGCAAATTTAACAAGATGTGAATATATACCTCTTGCCGCAGGCCAAAGTCAATTTTTAAGTTATTACGTGAGATTTGTTTGTGTGTGTGTAAAATGTTTGGTATTAACTACTAGGCAATTTTCTTTCTTTTCTTGGCTGTAAAATCTCATAACAGGAAAAAATGCAACATTTTTAATACTACAACAAAGGGAATCATATTTATGACTAGAGGAGAACACTGGCTAACTTCCTGGCAGGTAACATTTTACATTTTATGTTGACAAGTAAATCTTTATTTATGACCAGGACCACAGAATGCCCGGAAGCTTGTCAATAAAGGATCCTATAATGGTGTGAAAGAAAAATTCTTTATAAACAACATTTTGCAAACTTAGTTTAACTGGATGATGCCTTGTTAATTTTTGTAATGGATGGTGACATTGGCATGAATAAGATTTATTATGTTAGTCAAATGAAAGTGCATGTGCTGAATGCACAAGTTTAACTATCAGTACCTGCACAACAAACCTAATTAAATGGTGTGTCACTGAAGATGATTTAAATGACAAGATAATGAAGCAAATCGCATGAAAAGTGTTTAACAAAATTTATTCTGAAAGAATCGGAAAGGTTATTATAATTAGAGAAGTAGTCCTCCATGTTAATAATCTTTTTAAAACTGTCTCATTAAAATCCCAAGCTTAAAAAAAAAGTAATGGAAACTCAATTTTTGATTTGGTGCAAAAGACAGGATTTCTTTGTCACTTTTTGCAGAAATGGACATGTATTCTTACTGCTGAATTTTGAGGGAAAATTTCAGGTCTATGTAGAAATATATGGCTAGGGCTGTTTCTGCCTGTGTCTGAACTGGATGAGCACTTTATTCATGAAAATAGAGTCCTTTTGAGCCATCATTAAGTCACTGAAGTCAGGAAAGTTTTTCCCAGGCATCTCACATCAAAACCAAAAATAGTGAGGAAAACGGTTCATGAAATTATTAGATAGTAACGTCAGTGGGGTATGAACAACAAAATGATATTCAGCGTTTTACTAGGTAAGGGAATAACTATAAGAGTTTTCACTAGATACCTAATAGGGGATATTTTTCCCAAATGCATGGCCAGAGAAATAAAATTTTGGAATAGGGTTGTCTTGCTTAATAACCTTGGGTTTTTTAGGTTGTATGCAAAGTAAAAACTACACTGGTCAAAATACTTTGACTAAMAAGCCAATAGTTAGGCAAATACATATTTTATTCTCATGGCTTCATAAAGAATATGTGTCTATATTCGACACGTGTAACTAATAGGTTCCATCAGTGGTGCTCCATATGCAGTAATAGGATTGAAGAGGAAGAAAGAGGAACCTCTCAATTCCCCTGTGAAGGTTACCCGTACAGTTRGTTATGAAATTGCAAGTGTCCCTTTTGTGAGAAAATGAGCACAGGTAGAAAACTGGCAGAGCCTGGGTTGTGTCCTAGGAATGCAGATGTGCAAAGAAAAGAACTACAGCTTACTTCTACAAACCGAGGGAGTCTGAGTTCTGACTTTAAGTCAAAACTTGAATCTATGGACTGTAATCAAGGACAGCCACACACCCCTGAGCATACGGCGGGTTGCCAGGATAGCGCAGAAGTACTGAGGACTGGGTCAATATTTACTCACATTCCTGTATAATGTCTCATTTTGAGAAGGCTTTCAGACAAGGCCATTGCTTCCCTAATTCTTCTCCAATCTCCTGCCTACCCCCCTTTTAGACTAGAAGCATTTGTATTCTTAGCTGTGAGGTTTTGGAAACAGTAYGGTTATGTTGCCACTAACCACCCAACCAAGGATCTGTAGCACCACTGGGAATATACCAATCCCTCCGGAATTTCCCATCATTGCAGTGAGTGTTCACACACATCATCTAGCACAAAGTTTCTGGAAAGTTCCTCCAAATGTCATGCCACCCATGGAAAAATATTTTGGGGATGATACCCTTGCCAGACCACCTCCCTCCTTTCATTTTTAGTGCTGTTATCTTTCTCCACCTCTTTCTAGGGTCTTTCTTCTGCAGGGGGAACAGCATTTTCTCTCCCCTATGAGGCTTTGCAGTAGAATTTAGAGCAATTGTGTTGCAGGTAAAAATGTAAAATAATTCGTACCACTGATTAGAAAAGAAAACTGGCATTTTTATTGAGACACCTGTCAAAACTTCCTTCAGATCAGTAAAAAAAAAAAAAAAAAAAAAAAAAAAAAAAAAAAAAAAAAAAAAAAAAAAAAAAAAAAAGAAAAGAAAAAAGAAAGAATTGGAAACCAACTCTGAGCAAAGAGAGTCTTCTATTTTTCATATTTCACCATGTTGTTTGCTCAGTGAAAGAGACATTTGGCAATGAAGCGACTCTCACCGGGCTCTGTATTGTAGGTGCTTAATTGCCTGGGACAATCACTTGTCTGTGAAATAAGACGCTAAATAGCGCTGGAGCTTCAGTCAGTTTCTCCAAATGCAGAATAAAATTTATTGTTAGGCCCAAAGGTAGCTACAAGTGCTTTCTGCAGGAAATTTTAAATGATTTTCTGATTAATATCCTATAATTGAACGTTACCATGCAAACAATTCCATTATGATGCAGGAGGAGAGAAGACTAACTGCCAATTATCTGTTTGTTAGGTGTATTAAACTCCAGATGACAGACATGGTACTGAACCATGAATTTCGGAACTAGGGTTTGAAGTCACGCCCCTCTGGTCTGTGTGTGTTTGAGATATTTCCAGTTTCTTCAGTCCATGATTGAAATAGATCATTATACCTTTTGGATTGGAGCTCATTTCCAGATTTAACTACTTTCTCCCAGCAAAGTCCCTCGCCACCTCTGCCCGCCCAAACACACATACGTGTTTAGGCCATTTGTCCAGTTCAAACTTATTTATTTTAGGTTTTTATTTTGGGCCTATCTCAACTGCGTTGAAGTTTTCAGACCCCGCTGCAATGCTAGTCTTCATCATTGCTGCTCTGCAGTGACTTACAGTGGATAGTACAGTCRTCCACTCTCTTTAAAGCGTTATGTGCAAGTTGCGTCATGAGGTGAAAGTAAAGTAACTTCAGTGATGAAAACCTATATAGATACTTTAAACATCATCAATTAGACTAAGGTAACAATTCACTAACAATTGTAGCATGTACAGCAGGGACTTGCAATTAATATTAACTATTGATGGGTACTTTCTGAAATACATGCTTTTTTAAACAGATTTCTATCATGTTTATCCTTCCAGTGCTTTCCTGGATGAAGTGAGACAGTACAATGGTGTTTAATGAGATCACAGCCGTGTACGAAGTGTGACCTGTTGGCTGGCAGAAGGCAGATACTTAAGAACAAATCCCGGTAGGTGGCTTAGTTTTTAAAACAAAGTTTAATCTCCACAAAGATTCTGAGATCTATCAGCAAAAAAGCCAGGAAAGAGAAATTGCAATGCACCCATCTGAAATTTAACCAAGAAGTTAAACTTACTGTAACAAACACAAAAGCTTAAGTTATAACAAAGTTACAGCTTTATATGTATTTGGTGAAAATTAATAGGTATGGGAAAACCTATATTCTTAACAATTTTGTGTTGAACTGTTGATATATCTAACTCAATACATTAATATTTAGCCAATAATTAATCCATCAGAAGTGCTATAATGTATGATTATTTCCAGGCAGAGCTTCAAATTGAATGCTTAATACATTTTTTCAATTCATTTCATAATTGCAAACAATAAAGCAAAAAAGAAAATGTTCTTTGCAGGCAGACAATTTGAAGTCACTGTAGCTTCTAGTTCTATCTTTGCAGAAATACTGCCACTTTACATGAAAGCCTGTCTCTCTGATCAGGGATGAACACGGAAAATTTTAAAACTTGGCTCTACTTAGAGTATTTTTTCCCTTTAAAATGTTGCAGGTTTTTTTTAAAAGGACTGTCTTCTCAGAGAGTTGCATCAATTCCAAGTGCTGTCTTCTGCCAGGACATGCCAGAAGGCTCCTAAGGAAATCTGCCTTAGGTTTTAGTTTCTTAAATCTCTCCTTTAACAGGTGACAGAGTAAGAACAGCAGAATCTGAAATTCATGAATCTAGAATGATCTAAAGTATTCAAGACATCTTCTTGCTGTTTCTTCTCCATTTCACTTGCCTCACTGGTAGCTGGCTCAGTATCAGGAGATACATGTATAGTGTCCCTCTATTTACTGAGGTGCTCAAACATTCCTGCAGCGTAAATACTGATACAGAATTTTGAGCACAAAAAGCTACGTGTCCATTGGCTTTGTGACAGCACCTGAAAAAAATCAGGTCACTGTGCTACAGATTTCCTGTGCCTTTGGGGTAATGTTATGGCAGTCTTTAGTGAACAGTGCAGGCTTCTGTGGTTAGTCCTCTCCATGTTGCATTCTGTTTTCTTGTATTTGTGATCTTTTCCTGAAATGCAATTAGTTACATGAAATATGTTGCATCTTTTGTTCTGTAGTGTAAACACAGTTTTTATCTCAGTTGATATGCTTTCAAATTAGAAATTACTTGGGGTACCAATATTTGCTATCGCTTTTGGAAAAGGAAATTGCACGCAAAGCTGTTGAATTGCACATATTACATGTGCCACCTCTTCTGCAGATAAATCTCCCTGGAGTAATGTGCTCTTATCAAAAGGAAACATTGTTGTTATATTCCTTTGACATCACTTTTAGATTTATAGAATCATAGAATAGTTTGGGTTGGAAGGGACCTTTAAAGGTCATCTAGTCCAACCCCCCTGCTGTGGGCAGGGACATCTTCAACTAGGTCAGGTTGCTCAGAGTCCCATCTGGGGGTTAGAAACCAGTATTTGTACTAAAGAAATATTGACAAGATCTTTTTTTATGCCCACGAAGAGTTGGGCAAAGTATTAACATAAAGCTAAATGAACGGGTGTAACTCTGTAAGATGAATCTGTTGAAGAACACAACTTTGCAGTCTGTGGCTAAAGGGAAGATTAGCTGAATTCAAGGGGGGATGTGAATAACTTTGTAAGCTAAGTGACATGATTCCATCTGCCCAATTTGGGTGACTCCCAAGCTGAGGCAATCTTTCTCTTGCTTGTCTTTTACAAACAAAACATGGACATTTTCAAGGACACAAGTGGCTGGAACAGTTTGTCCTTGTGCAGGCTGTCTGAGAGCTGGCAAGTCCTGCAGCCCAAATGCCCCAAACCACAGCCTAGAAGCCTTAGTTCAGGCCCTGACTCAGGAGGGAAGAGTGCCATCTGCTGAAGTACAGCGTCCAGTTTTCCTCCCTTTTTGATCTCTTATCCACATGCTAAGCAAGACTAACTGTCCTGGTAGGACTGAAAATGGAAAGGTCAAAACAGAATGTGGCATGGCTACAGGAAACAGTAGCTCAGCTTGCAGAAAAATCTGCCTAATCCAGGCAGAAATGAACTGAGTGTTTTTAGTATTGCTCTGTTACTTCTTTTCTCTTCAAGGCTGTTAATGTTGGAAAGTGTTATTTTGTTTTGTTTCATCTATGCCTAGGAGAGTAGGTTGGAACTTTGTTAGAGCACGTTCCAGTTTGTTCTTAATACATAGCAGATAAAGAGAAAATAATGCTTCGATGCATAAAAATCACTTTATGCCAAGATTGCATTCGAGAGCATCGAGGAAACTTTGAAAGCTTTATTACAGAGTTATGAGGTCTATTACATGAAACTCAAAGAATATATAGTAAATTACCGTGTCAATCTTGCTTCCTCTCTTTCCTTCAACTCTGCTGTTTTTGCCTTTCTCTTACTTAAGCTGCCCAACACAACTTCACACACATTCTTCAGAGGGAAAGTGACTACATCTGTCCTTTTCCCTCGGTGCTAAGATTAATACTGTACTGTCAACATCTTGTCTACCTCCCCAGGGTGGTCCAGCCATTTCAGTGAGAAAGGAGACTTGCCTTGAGGTTTTTTTTCAATGCTTTCAAAAGGCAATTGATGCGATCTAGTACGCTGAGAGAAGAGCTGTGTTACTACCATGGTTACAATTCCCACTGCATCCAGCAGAGCTGCAAGTACAGTCCAGTCTCACAGAAATAGTAGTCTCTTCCCACTAAGACAATTAGTTTATCTTGTAGCCAAAATGCTGTTGGAAAAACCCGAAATGCCTGTTGTTTTCTTCCTCTTTGTTACCTAGCAGACTCCCGAGGAAGTAAAGAATTAGCATCACTAGTCACTTCGATTAATTTGTAGTCTACATTTTTCCTAGCTTCTTTTTGCATTGACTTTCACTTCGTGGAAAAAGACTAATCTTATGACTTTTCTTCACTGTTTATTATTATAACATTTTTTTGCCTGACTACATAGAAGCTTTATTGAAGGGTATTTATTATCTGAGGCACGGTTATCATTTATTCAGATGGAAATGCTTTTAATCTAAAAACAATCTGCTTACGTCTTTTGATGCAACTTACATCATAAAATGCACAACGTGAACACGAAGGTGTCTCCTTAATAATGACTGAGCATTGTACAACCTGCCCTCAGCTAATGAAAAAAAATGCAGTGCTCTTTTTCAGCCTCAGTCAAATTTTAAGATTCTCTGGCTTTGCTGTATTAGTCACACAATGTTTGTGTGGCTCTGCTGTGTTGCTGTTCCACAATCATCTTTCTTTCATGATTAATATGGTGCACTGGTGTCAAAGATGATTCATCTGGCTATCTCTTTAGGCACCAAGGATGACTCATTTGCTTGTAGCTATGGATTGGACTTCTTTGATTTGCTGCTCTCTTCTTGTATTAACTCTCTTGTAGATGGGTTATTCATAAAAGCAAAACATCTACCCACCTCTGGTTACACCACTCTAGTTTTACATTGTTATAACAACAAGCATTAGGGAATTCCGTTTAATATTAGCAGACTGTTTATTGATGCCCCCATAAAAAATAATTTTTGAGAGTTTATAGGACATCAAAGCCATTACTGATTTTGATATGTAGATTTTGTGTTACAAATGATGAGGAAGTCTTTTTCTCCATTCCTTGGTGTAGATGTTTCTTGGTTTAAGTACCTTCCATAAGTCAAGATGCAATAAAGCCCAGAAATCACATGCCCAAAAAGGCTTTTTCTGAAGTATGAACTTGCATATAAGAAACTCTTAAATACCTGCACCCCTAATATAAGTATTATAATTAGTAAGAGACAGGGCAGAGGTATTAGTATCCTGCCTCTAGCATAAACGCCAGGCTTGCTTTATACCACCACACTGGGCCTTCTTTTGGATTTCAAATTCGGCAGGGGGGATACGTGGATTCGTATGACAGCGACTCAGGGCACAGGGAGAGAAGTCCTGGGCCTCCCAGAGTGAACTGTTCGGCTGCCAGAGCTGGGAGAGAGGGAAAAAAAAAATAATCGTGTGCCTCAGGCTCTCGGGAGGGGTTTGGGGAACGTTTTATGACAGCTGATTTTCCCCAAATTGCGGAGGGAGTCGGGAGCAGCGCGAGGACTTGGCAGTTGCTCCCCGTCGCCTCACCTCGGCGCTGCCGGCGCCATCTTGGGGCGGCACCACAGCTGCCGCCAGCCGAGGCGCGGAGGGGGGTCAGTCAGCTGAGGTGGGGGGGCAGGGGAAGCGGACCCCTTGTTGAACTGAGAGAGGGAATAAAATGGTCACTCCAGCTGTGGGGATGATGAAAATGTTATCCTGACGTTTACAAAGAGGGCAGAAATAGATGGGAGGTGGGTCCTGGTTGGAGAGAGAGGTGAGCCGAGAGAAGCTGATGAGTCTTAATTCTCGCACCTGGCCTGTGAGGAGAGTGTGCAGCAACAAGGTGTCTTTTTGCCATTGCCTCTTTGAAAAGGCACGACTGGTGACTGCTTTTCCTGAGTGGACCCAGTGCAAATGTTGTTGGGAGGTGGCAGAGACAAGATACCTGTTTGTATAATAGATAACGCTCCTGAGGGACGATCAATCAGTAAAGGAGCATGAATGTTATGAGGACCCCAGAGGGGAAAGCAGGTGCTGGGGAGTACTTAATCAAGGAAAGGCAATAAAGCAAGCATGCCTTGGCCTCGTTAGTGCTGCCTTCTGAAGGTGAGAAGATGGAGCTACTTCTCCCATTTCATGTGCTGTGGAAGGACAGGACAGAGCAGGGAGGTGCTGGTGAAGGTGGCAGTGGAGTGGGCTGATCCTGAACGCTTTCCTGTGGAGGGCTTGCTCTTGAAGGTTAGTGACAGTGATGAGCACTTTACAAAGTGGTTGTAAGGGGTTTCTTGCTTCACAAGCACCACAGCTGAATTATTAACATGTGTCACTAATTTTTACAGTTTTGAATACTTATAGCTGCTTAAGTTAAGGAAAAGCAGGAAACTAGTTCAGGCTTGTGGCTAGTTTAATAAGAATATAGAAAATGTCCAGGAGAAAAATACCTTCTTATCTGTAACTCTGTAGAAACTCGTGAAACTCAACCTGTCAGATTTCTTGTCAGTGAGACTCTGTTTTGTTCTGGTTTTCTTTGAAGCATCAGGTATTGTTTTTTGTGTATGCTTGTTCTCTGTAGGATTATAAAACATGAGTAGCCTTCTTAATAGTTCGGTTTAGAATTAAAGTCAGGAACTGCACTTTCTCTCTAGAATAACAACAACAACAACAAAGAATTTTGTTCTGACTTGCAACTTATTTATTCTTTTAATTTTAATGGAGAATACAGCTAAATTCCAAACCAACCTTACCATTGCTCTATAGATGTACTAGAATATTGCACCATGTGGCCCAAATATTTAATGCAGTGTAGCAGAAATATTTACTGCGAGTTAAGTGCTGTTGTCATTATTCAGACAAAATATTGGAGGAACATAAATGTGAAACATGTTTTAAAGAAAAGCAAATAACATGAATTTTTAATGGGATTTTCTTCTTGTGTGTGTATGTGACAATCTCTGCCAAGATATGAACTACCAACGTTTTCTTGGGCAATGCATGAGGCATGCTATGTGTAGTCACTACTATTTTTAATTATTCTTATTTAAACATTGAGAGATGCTATAAAGTTTGCTATCAGTATTCAGGAATACGTAAAAATAATTATGGGAATATGGGTAGAACCTATAAACAACAGGAAAAAAAGGTGAATTAAAAAAAAGTAAAAAACAAAAAAACAAGAACAAAAAAACACCAACCCAAACAAACCACCACCAAACAATCTGGTCTAAAACTTCTATGTATTTGCAGGGGAGTGGGGCAGATGGCATTGAGAATTACCAAAAATCAAGAAGAGCTATACTTCATAAAGGATTTTCATATTAATGGGAGAAGGTGGCTCAGTCATATAAACAAAATGTGGGGTCAATGTGTGCTGTGGAATGAGGTAAAAATTTAATATAATCTTGTCCTGTCCAAAAAAAAAAAGAATTGCTTTTTTTAATGTTCAGTGCTTTTTGGCTTGGACAAAATTTGACAGATTTGTACAGAGGGAAGAATGAAATTAAACAAATTTCAAGAAGCTTGATATATTAGAATTGGAAATATTTAGTTAATCTTTATTGCAGAATCCTAAAGGCAGTGTCACACAGGATGTGGTTCTCTATAGGAAAATGTTAAGCAGTAAACAATTGCTGGTGTCATTGACTGTAAGTAGGAGGATAAACATTTTTAACAGTTTAACTCAAGCAAACCTTGCTAGCCTGTGGTCCTGACACTGAAATTTAGCAATGGAAGTTTTTTTTTAAAGACAAATAATGTTCCATAAAAACTGGGAAATTTTTGAATTTGTTGCAGCTGAGATTATAAAATCCTTCATTGATTTGCTTGGTAGTACTATTTTACTTGTTTATTTCTATAATGGTTAGTGCTGGGGCTGGTAACTATCAGGCGAGGAGAGTAGGAAGCATAGTATGAGTGTTCAAACCTCTTGGTAGCAAGGGCCTGACTATCTATATCAAACTTAATATGTTTATCCATATAGTGGGTTTTTTTCATGTGTTTGTTTTTTTTAAACAAAGATTGATCATCACTAGGTGATTGTCAGGCACAGCTGACCTCTGAATTGCACTGTCAGGGAGTGGGAGCAGGCGGTTTTCCTGCAGTTGGAAAGAACTTTGTATTGAGAATGTTTCTTCTGCCCAAACAAAAACTTTCATGTGTACAGGTTGTGGTTTTAGTTGTATAGTTTGTGTGGGATTTTTTGTTTGCTTTTTTGTTTTTAATCTGATCCAATGCTGCGCACAATTTAATATTGTGGGTTTTATGTTTCATGCCACAGTAATCATCAGCTGCTTGGGCACTAATCTCTTGAATTTTAGCATCAAAGCTCTTTCCTTAGAGAATGGGAGGATCAAGAATACAGTGTGCTTGAGAATTAAAAGTCTTTTAGCAATTCGGGATTCCTTCCAATTAAACATTATGGAGAAAAAGGTGCAACCCTGACTTTTTTTTTTTTTTTTTTCTCCCAACTTGGGGAAGAAGGGTTTTCTTCTTTATTGGAATGTTAAGCAGATCAGGATAAATCTTCCTGTGGCCTCCATCTTGAGTCATGCATGCGTAAGTGCTGCTGTACTTGTTACTGCTACAGCAAGCTACATTTCAGAGGTTGGCTGTGAAAACTGCAAGTATCAGCAAAGTTCAGCTGGAAGGTGTTCAGCATACATTTTAACTCTGACCATTGTCCTAATGATGCCTAAAGCAGCAACAACTGTATTAATACTGTCATGTGTGTTAATATTTAAATAGGGTTTTACCATGGGATGTGAAGATGGTTGTTATGCAGGATTCCTGTGTTTACTGCCTGATTTCTTGGTAGGTGTGTTGCCAGCGCCTTTGACAGGCTAGTATTTGTTAAAACGGGTAACATGAATCTTTAATGCCTCTCTTCTGTATTATGCTGCTTGACCAATAATTACATGACTTAGAGGACAGTTTAAAAATCCATTTTGTCACACAAGTATTCATTTGAAAGCACTTTATTTCTTAAGAATACTGATGTGTCAGTTCTGTCAAAGCAGTTAACTGTCACAGAGGAAGTGAGCAGAAAGAACTTTTACCTAGACCCGGTCTAAAATCTTGGTATTATTTTTTGCAATTTTGAAAGTTTGGCAAGTTGTGCACTATGATTATGATTTTAAATGAGGTGTTCCCTTTACCCTTTCTGACAGCATACTTGCCACCTGTTGTGATTTTAGTGAGCAGTCGCACATTTGAATTGGTTGTCCTTCAACCCACAATCCTTGAGCACTACTTACGCAGCAGAGTTTGTCTCGCTCAGTGTGCAGTAACATGCTTAGGGTAGCAAGAAGAACACCTTGTAATGGAAGGAACAAAGGATTTAAGGATGAGAGTAGATGAAACATCAAGAAAAGAGATTGCAGCTGTTAGAGAAATTGTCAATTGTATCTCAGTGAGAGGCTGTGGGGGAAATCAGGAGAGATTTAACCAAACACATGGTATGGCATTTGTGGGTTGCACAGGCAGTCTGAATTATTTCCTTCCTTTCTTCTGTTCTCACGGAGCTAAGTCTACCATCTTTCATTTCTAGAAATGTTTATTTGTTGTTTGTTTTGAAAGGTTATCGATAGAAGACATTTTTTATCAATAGAAGCATAAGATTTGCTGTCAATATTCATGTTGAAATGAAATACTTCATAAAAACCTGGAAGAGTTTTAATTTCTTTTAAGAACGATAACGTTTTCCAGAAATTCACGTACTGTTCATTATATCCCAGTTAATTTCTTAGGCTTTCAATTTAACAGAAAATAATATTTATCTGGTGTTTCTGTACTGAACCCAGTGGCAGAGGTATTTTCTAGTGTTATATTGTAAGATATAAAATATGACAACCAAATGATTAGTAGTATATTTTGAATAGCTATTTGTATTGTTGGAAGGAGACTTAAGCATCTGCTAGGTACTGAAGATGCCCATGCTCAGTGTTTGTGCTTTGGGTTTTGTTTGGGTTTTTTTGGTTGGTTTTTTTTTTAACTTAGTGTTGAAAAGGTAGGTTCTAGTTGCTTTTTTTGAAATAGATGTTTTGTCTATGGTAAGTTACTCTAGCTCTGTGTTAGCTGTGTGAGTCTGTCTTTTATTTTTGCTTTTTCGTTGATGTTACTTAAAATAACCTCACTACAGATTGGAGTGTGAACTGGTAAAGCATTTGAAAAGAATGTTATTGGGTATCTCTTTCAGCTTAAGAATTTGGTAACCTTAATTCTTGGAATATATAACTACCCACTGATACAGCACCATAAATAAATAATGTGTTCATGAAGTTCTCAGAAGTTAGTGAGTTCTTTGTTTATGTAGATTGAATAAAGTTGGCTGTTATAATTTTTAAACTGCTATGAACCTGCTTTCATATAAGTACAAAAAAAAGGTGTTCTGTTATAACTTAGGATCAAGGTTTATATTTTATAAATAAATATAATGTGGAATTACATTAGCTTTATGGATTGTGTCAGCAGATGGTAAGAATAAAGATAATAGTGAATAAAATAGTTAAGAGATTTTAAAAAATAATCAGGAAATGATGAAGTCTCTAAAAAAAGTTACATTAAATCTTGCAAAGTCTAAGAATGTAAAAAGGTGTAGGGGTGCTGAAGTAATACTTTTGGTAGGAGAACCTCAGTTTACTAGCTTTCTTCAAACAAATGTAACCTTCCAGAATAATTGGTCTTCTCTGTGAAGGTTTTTAAGTATAAAATCAGGTAATAAAGATGTATATGTCAAGAATCCTAAGCAGTGGTTCAGAAACTAGGTGCTATGGACATATAAAGAATGATACAAAATTTGTCATAATAGGCTGTGGGTTTTTCATTTTTAGCTGCTGTGAGACAAATAATTAATCCTACATTAGGATGTAGAAACAAGTGTTCCGGGTCCAATTAAAACTGTGCCACTGGCAGATGTCTAGAAAAAGAGTTCAAGTGGTTCAAACATTTGTTCTAAAATTCTGAAGATCTAATTTGATTCTTAGTATTGGGAGGCTTAGCCACTAAAGAGATGCTTAGTGTTGTATTTTGTGTTCATAACCAATGGATTCATGATCTTACCGTATCCTTACAGTCTTCTTTAGAAGGTAGACTTATAAGTATTAATACTTTATGAGATTAAATAATTGATCACTTCTTGTATGGCTACTAATTTAACAGTTTATATAGTTTCTTTTTAGTTGAATATTTATGTCAGTATTCTACATGTCTGGCTGGATATGAAAAATGTTGAGGTCTTTTTCACTTTATCTCATGCATAGTGCTAAAGAAGGCTGAGGCTCAGTTACATGAGAGGTGACTGAGGTGATGCATATCAGTAAAATTTATCCTAAATTCAGTAGGTTTTGGAACTTAAAATGTTGTGTGCAGGGGAGAGCTTTATTTATATTTTTTTTTCAGGTAATTATAAGAATGAAATACTTATTAGATTGATGAGCAAATGTCTCCTATGAATACCAATAATTATTAACAAAACTGATTTTTTTGATGAAAGTATTTTCAGTAACTAGTGATAAAGGTATGTGTATTCTTTCAGTAAGCAGTGTGGGCTCAGGACATCTGATGAACTTGTACAAATGCTTCTTGGAAATAGCTTGATCGTTTCCTTAATGCTCTTCAGTATGTCACCAACTTAGACTGAGTTAATCACTGATTATTTTTTTTTTTTGCTCAGATAGGGTCTGTAGTGACTAGATTTAAACAAAAATAGCCCTAATGTGCCTCCCCCAAACACCACCACCACCCCCCCACACACACCCCAAACAAAAAACCCACAAAAACCCCAACAATCCAAAACACACACACTTCCCCCTGGTAAACTGATCATTTGAGCTGCAGGGCTTTTTCTATTTAGTAAACAATGGGAAGATAACAGGATGGATGTCTAATATGTCATGCAGAAACTGGATCCTGTTTAAATCATGTTTGCGCAGTATGCCAAAGAGAAGGAAGTCTGGCAACAGTGTTGAGAACAAATTGGTAAATCCAATTCTATAAATGGATACCAACGAAACTGCAACCAAAAATTCAATCAATTTCAACTGTTTGAAGTCTCCTGACAGTAACAACAGAAGTGAAGAAGAATCTGTCCTTATTGTGATTTCAGATGTTTCTACTAGTGGTAGTCACTGCTGATGTTGGTTGAAACACTGCAAAAGAAATATTATTCTGTTATCTTCTGAAAAATATAATAGAAATGGTTATTTTTCTGCAAAATTTTTTTTGGTCAAATAAAAGCAGAGCTTCTCTAAATTCCTCGAGTGGAGCTGGGACAGTGTGTACAACTGTTGTCTGTTATCAAATCAGCATGCTTTCTTTTTTCAACACTGTAGAGCTTTCACTGTTGCTGAAGTTTAGAAGGCTGAGCCAAACCTGTCAGTCAGGAGCCTTTTTGCTGCTTACTAGGTTAAGAGGATACGGAGGTTTTGTTCTAATATTTTAAATATTATAAGCAGCATTATACTTAAATTCTAAATGAATGCATTGTTGTTGTGGCTAGAAGAAATACCAGTCTCAATCTGGCAACCAAATAGCATGTTATATTCTGGCATATTTTCAAAACAGTGAGCAGTGCATCCTTACCTTCCATGTCTAATTAGTGGCATCTCTGCTGCAGTCTGTGGGCACTGAAGTGTCTAACCCGGTTCACTTGCAGTTGTTGATCAGCCTTCATCTGGTACTACATTGTGTCATCTGACTGTCATAACTTGTGAATTGTGACCTAGAGTAATTGCTTACGATACTGCCCCGTGTCTTGATTCCTAAAATCCTGGTTCTTTTCCCTCCACTGAGCTGTGAGGCTACTAATGATATTAATGATATTTGCATCGAGTGCTCATCTTACAAACAAACAAAAGCTGCACACACACACCAACAATAAAACCAAACAACAACAAAAACCCATGACACGTCAGTACTGTCACCAGTGCACAGAGCAGAGCACAAAATAGAAACATACTCAGCTGGTGTTTGCTTTCTGTGACTGATACTAGAGCAAAAGGGAGTCTTCAACCAAAGTACTGGCAGGCTGTCCTTATACAGGATGTATCAGCCAGCTGCTGTGTATAGGACTAACCCTGCAGCATGATTAAATGTCACACATCCTCCTTTCACCAGCTGAGACTAAAACAATGTTTTGGTATCTGCTTAATGCTCACTGCCTCAAACACTGTCCTTGCTTAAATACGTTCTCTCTAAATCATTCTTTCTCCTTTTTGAAACATCTGGTATTTTTTTATGACCAGTACACACACAATGCGCTCACAGCATATGCTCCTGCATGAGCTGCTGGAGGGGAGCAGAATGCCAGAGATGGCCAATTCGGCAGGTGTCAGCCACCCTGTGGAAGTGGAGAAAAAGTTGGTCATCAGCCCCTCAGGCATGTTCTGAATTGCGCAGCTGCTATTGATCTATGGATCAGAGACCATCCTACATTTGGTATCACTTTCATAGTGTCTGGGGTTTTTTTTGTTTGTGTTTTTTTTGGGTTTTTTTTTTTTCCTTTTTTAACCTGAGCTGAAACCAGTTGGATAGTGTCTGCAATGCTGAAGGGATTCAAGATTGTTTGGAGATACTTTTTCAGTTATTTTAATTGTTTTTTTCTCATTTAGGGAAATGGCTGAACAAAAGGGGTAGAAATGTGTGCAGGACTATCTTGTGAAAAATAACGGTGTATTGAGCGCCGGTCAGTTTGTGACATAGGGGAAGGTTTGTGTCATCAGACCTGAAGCTGATGGTGAAGCAGTAGTGCCTCAGCAGCTAGTAATTTGACTTTTCTTTCAGAGCCTCTCAAGGAGCTTGGTATGTGAAGATGTCACATGCTGTGAAATGATGGTTTAATGCCTCCTGAAAGTTTTTCTGTGTTAAATACTGAACTTTTGTTTGGTTAGAGATTTAACAGATTATCAAGTAGCATTATGAAATATCCATAGGCTTATTTAGTTGCCTACAGTATAGAGAGGTCATTCTGCTTTCTGTCACAGCTGAGTTACAGTTGTTGGAAATCGTAGGCATCTAATAGTATTCTTCAAGAATCTTATAAGAATTTCTTCACTAGTATGTGTTGAAAGATACATAGCAGTGACTGGAAAGGAAGTTTTTGGTAGATGTCAATAAGAGATATTTGTGTTGGTCATGTCGCTTCTTCATTTGAATACTCTTAATATTTGTTCTTGCTATTTCCCTCTTAAATGTAATTGGGATTTTATCTGGGACTAAATCACCCTGAAGATCTTTGTTTTGGGTGATTGGAGTTGAGGTCAGACTTCCCCCCCCACCTTTAGTATACTGGAATCACCCACCCCCAATGATATTTCTTATGTTTTAGATACACACTGAAAAGGAAATGTTCTTGCTTCTAATAGTATGAAAGGTATATATATGATTTGATTACTTTAGAAGTAGCAAAGAATGAAGTGATAGGAAAAATACAGAAGCCTGGTGCCTTTGGAAGTCTTAGAGTAGATGTGATCTGTGTGTGTTTTTTCAGGAGTCCTTTCTTGTTCCCACATCCCAATTCTCATAAATAATCTAACTTGTTTTTATAAATTACAAGGTTATCTAACTCTTCGACAGTGTAAACCCAGTTAAGGTTCAGTTTTCCTTGGAAATGTTGTGGTTTACCTGATACATTTCTTGTAAGAAATCAAACCGCCAAATTTTAGATATTTAAGAGCTATGTCTAACATGAGAACAGCATAAAAGAGTAAGAGATAGAAGCTATTGAATGTATGGATGTTTTCCCAGTGCACCATGATTACAAGGACGTCTGTTTTGAGTAGTGATGTGCTGATTAACTGTGGAAATTCTGTGTTCAGTGGCTCTTGACACTTCTCCTTTCTCCCATGTGGAGGAGTGATGGAGTGGCTGAAAATAGAGCTGCGTTTTAAAGTACAGATGGACAATGATTCAAAACCTTGGGGGGGAGAGGGAAGGGGAATTGTAATGATGCCTGGAGTTAGGCATATCTGTCTGGTTTTAAATATTGTGACTTTTATTTATAGCTCTGTATTTTTGACATCCATTCAATGAAAGGAAAATGCACGATACTATGGCGAACACGTAACTGTGCAGGAGCAAATAGACTGAATGAATGTTAAACTAAGATGGGTCTAACAACAGAAAGTTCAAGTGAGTGCAAGAACAGGTTTTTAAAATATAATAATTTCTCGCTGCCAGTAAATCACAAGTACGTATTGCATGTCTGGTTAAACCTAGCTGATTTTAACTTTAGTTCAGTTATGTTCTCCGGGTTTGTAAAAGCATGCATACTCTTTTCTTAAATCTGGTACGTTTAAGAGCAATCTGGTTAGCTTCAAAGGTTGAGTTGTGGATTTCTGATGTCTGGAGCTCCAAGAAGTATATGCCATCTGGCTTGGCATATTGGTTGGCTATAGAGAGGCCACACTTCAATTATAATATGATAAATTGAGAATGTTGTTGTGGAAGGACCATTTGTTGTCCATAATAAATCAGTTCTTGATTTATGCTGATGCACCTGTTACATGTTAGCTTGTTGTCAAAAGTAGCTTCCGAAACACATGCATCCATACTCAAGTCTACATGCCAGTTTTTCCTGAGTCTTGTATGTGTGCACTCAGGTAAAAAAATAAAATCTGCTTTGGGTTTTTATGCCTTTTCTATCTGCACAATAGGTGTCACGAAATGGAGAGAACTGCTCAGCAGGGAGCAGGCTTCTAACCTTCATGTGCATCATCTTGGCAGATGGTAGGCAGAAGTGGGTTGCTGTTGCATCTAGCATGTGTTGAAGGGGTGCCTACCTTAGAGATAAGAGACATCTGCCTCTTACCTCTACAGCCAGATGATTGAGTGATAAATTATCTGAAGGGAGTCACAATCAAATGTATTTATAGGCACTAGTGTTGCTTTGCATTAAAACAAGGGTTCATCAGTAAATCAGTGCGACCAAAACAAATATTAATCCAAATCGTTTCAACAAAGGTATTTGCTGTAGCTACTGTTGTAGACATGCAGCTTCACTGTTATGTACAAGATAGGTCTTCAAGCTCTCTAGAGCACAAGTAGCATTTAGCAGAATTAAATGTGAATGTTACAGAATCTGTAGTTCTACAGGCTGCTGTCAGTTCTCTGGAACATGAATAATCCTGATCGAACAGGTAAGAAATTGCATTAAATTCAAAGTTGAGCACGGTATACTGAAGTACTTTGCAGGATGAGGGTCAAAATGCTTGGTGCTGTAGTGAGTTGACATATATATATGATTTAGTGTTGTGGTTGGTTGCTTGAAAATCTGCTTGGGTAGGTTTGGGGGCTTCATTATTCCATTAGTTGGTGAAAATCCTTAAAACATGAACAAAATGTGTTGTGAAACAACAAAAAAAAAAAACCCTGCAAGAATAATTGTAGATTTATTTAATCTAATTTGAATTCCTGGAAAAGAAGAATAATTTAGGTATCTGCTTTAGGTAGTTCTAACCCTAAATCACAACATGCTTTAATTCCTTAATAAATTTAATGATAATGGTCCATCTTCACATATAACTTGTTTTATTCAGAAATATGTAACTCTTAATCCAAAAGGAATTCTTATAAATACCAAAAAAATTCCTCTGATTAAATAGTTAACTTTGAAACTTTAGAAAAAAGTTAACATCAAAACAACTTTGAAATAAATATTTTTATTTTTTCATATTTTAAAAAGTTATTAATTGTCCATTGTAATAATGTTTCTGGGTAAACACAAGATGTAGAATGAAAAAGACAAATTTTTGGTTCTCTTGTTTGTTTTCAGAGGAAAATGACCAGAAACTCACGGTACAGGACAGTTACAGCATCAGTCTCACTCTTTTAAACCTGTAATTTTTTTACTTGAAACATACTGAGACAGTAATACTATATCAAAGAGAATATACTGGTTAGAAGATTAATTATATAGAGCACACAGATATTTTTCAGAGCTCTCTCCAGAGGTTTTTGCCTTTTCAATGAACAAGCACTGTGTTTTGAGACTGGGCCAGGTATGCCAGATTAGGTCTCCAGAAAATCAAAATAAGTGATATTAAAACAGTTGCAGTGTTGTTAAGGAGAAAATACAATAGATGAAAATGGTGCCTTTTTCAATGATTGTATTATGTCATCATCAGAACAGGCCAAAATAATGTTATCTGATTTCCTTCTGCCACAGCAAATTTCTTTAGTGGTTATGTGGACCACTGTGGGGTCTGAAATGCCTGCCTTTGAACCCCTTCAGAATTGAGCAGAGGAAGGCACAGTATTCATATGGAATCTGTTCTGTCCTCGTGCTGGCTGCCTTTCAACTGGATAAAGTCCCCAGGAATGAAAGATGTCACTGATTTATGACTGGCTATGCATATGAAGGGAGTGGTAGTTGTGCTCTGTTCATCCCTGCAAGCATGGAACAGTTTAGCCCAGAGCATTTTCAGTATCTTCAGTGGTCTCCAATACTCTTTCAGTGCTTTTCTGTCAATATCTCCTCTGGCTAGATGGCTTATTTCATCTTTCGGCAGTGTTTGCCCAAAGCATCTTTAAATTTCTTTATTACATCTGTTCAGCATTTTATCCATGGGATACCGTTTATTGATTAGTTCCATTAGGCATGAGGTGAATACTATTTCTGAGCCTATTGTGGTTTAATTTTTGTAAATAGGTCTTTTTTTTTCCTGTTTCTGCCCCC
>JASVER010000042.1:5512414-5559683 GCA_030449065.1 Oceanodroma leucorhoa
GTTCTTCACAGCATAAAAGGCTTGATATCATGTTTCCTTTGAGTATTTTCAGGAGCTGCCAGATGGCTTGCTAACCTTGCTGTGTCCTCAGTCAGTCAGTGTACTTACTGCGCCAAAATCCCCATCAGGTATCTCTCGGGATTCTGGCAGTCAATGTTTCGGGCACTTTGCTCTTTCATACAACACAACCCAGAAGTGTTTCACGAGATCCTGATGCAGCTGATGTGTATCAAAGTCCCTCCAGGCAATAAAGTTCATTTTAGAAAGCACGGTAATCTGGATCTAAAGAATTTGTGCAAGTTCATTAAAAAAATAATCATTTGCATTTCTGTTGTCATTCTAATCAGTAAAATATGGCCCAATATGTTTATATTGCTTATTAACTTTTTAAGATGGGCCTTACTTTCTTGTCTAATCCCATGTTATGGATTACCAGATTAATTAGAAAGAAGCATATTAAATATAATCAACTAGTCATCCTTCCTATGCTTTTTCCTTCATGATTTACAGCGATGGTCACCTTAAAACCTGCTGTTTACTGTCAGTTATTGTGGGTTGTTTCTTAAAATATAGGAGCTAACTGTACAGACACTTTTGAGGTTTACTGGTGTTTTCTATGATTTCAAGCAGTCCAGCTGCAGCCATTAAGCCCTGTGAGTCATCTTCCCTTCATTTTCCAGTACAGCAAGCTAAATAAACACAGTCCTCTTGAAATCAGTAGGACAACGTGAAACTTTAAGGTATGCTTAAGGCTTTGCTGTTCAACTGTGATAGCACATTCTTCTAACTCCTTCAAATTCTTTTTTCCCCCTAACTTTCACACTTCTGAAACTGTAAATAAAGAATGACTCTTCATATATTTTGACTGGATTTCCAGGAAATGTTTTCTTTTAATATCAAAGGAGAAAGATTTGCTGGCATACATATGGTAAGTGGATCATAAATAACACTTCACTCAGACTTTTCATGGCTAAAGTATTCTGTTTGTATGTTTCTGACACCTGGAATGTGATAGGTACCTGCCACAAAAAGGGCCACGTTTTCAGATATAGGAGTTTACTTTTTGTAAGTGTCAAATGCTGTCTATAACTTTTTTCATCCATTGTTACGTATATTCACCATGAATCGTTTGTCTGTCAGTGTTTGACTTGCACACAAAATATATTCTTTGACTGTTTAAATTGAGCACAGATATTGTGTGTTTCTTTGCTTCATGTTAATAAAATTCCACATTGCAAATGTGAGCAAGGTGCATTATTCAGTTACTATTGAAGGAACATATATATTAAGACAGTGCTTAAAGTTCATCTTCTTAATTTTGAAAAAATGAGACTTCTGCAAAAGTAATTCGTAGTGTTGTGTGTGTTACCATTGTTCTCTATGCGGTCAGATCTTTTTAAAAAGTCTGCATCTGTCATGGGGCCCATCTGATTTTTAGTTCTGAATTTTATTTTTTTTCATAAAGACTTGCTGATTGTCAGACAGAAAACCTCCTGCTGCTGCTGATGTAGATGAATGGAAAGCTGTATGAGCAGCCTAGCTTTTTTATTAGAGTAGTAAGAGAAATGTATTGCAAGATGAAGTTTCTCTAAAGATATCTGGTTTCTCTAGTTCTTGTTCATTTTGCATTGCTTCATCTTTGTAATTTTGCCTTTAACTTTGTGCTTATATGGTCTGTAATAGTTTTATCTTCAATATAATAGAAGTGGAGCTATAGAAACATATAATTATCAGGAATTACAAAGCATGCAAAACTAAAGCAGTGTTTCAACCGAAGCCAGAGGAGATCTGGTGTTAATTCATATCTGCAGTTAATTGAAATGAAAGGTGGAAAATCCCTCAAGCCCTACCCCATCAAATCTATATGTAGTAATGCTAGAGGTGGGGCGAGAAGGAAGTCTTGTGAAGAAACCTGTAGTAGTATACAAATTTCATGTTAGGAACTTCATTAAGTGGCTCAAATGCTGACAGGGAACAGTAAGCTTGGTGTAGACTTGCATAATTCCCCTCCCCCTCCCCCCCTTAATAAGACCCTGAGTTCAGAGCTGCTCCTGCCTTGTCTTCTCTGTTGTTCTATGTAGAAGTGGTTTTGCAGCAGCATGCCAGCAGTCTGGAAACTTCCTTTAATAACAGAGTTCCGATCTAAACTTGGAATAACCCAACCTTCAAAATAATGAACAATCCATTGGTGGGTGTCCTTGTCTTGCTAAGGCAGGGGACAAAGGGGGCCGCAGAGGAGGCAGAGAGAGAGATTTGGTACTGTTCACAACTATGTAGAGCAGAGGGTGGTATTGTCAGGGCTACTCTGAGTGAGTCTTAAAAGAACCAAAAGAGAAGAACTGCTATTTAAAGGAACAATTATATCTGGAGCCAAATCCTCTCTATGCTGCTGTTATCTTAGACACCTTGATTTTTGCTTTCTTTACTTTTACTTTTTTTTGTTTTAATTTTTTCTCAGGCTCACCACGAATGTTGCAAAATCTGAGTTAGACTTGGAGGGAAAGGAAGGTTAGGAAAAAAAACCAACTGAAATTTAAGGTTTTTCCTTGCATGTTTAAAAAAGAAAAAACTGTATTGAATAGTGTTTGGATTTTCTGTTGTTTAACTGTGGAACTCAGGCATATGCTTTAAATGAAAACTTGACATGAAATTTCGTATATCAGCTTTACATGTTGTTGTTTTCAGTCCAACTCTATTATTACACTCTTGGGAGTGGAAAAGCAAAAATGTTATGCATATYTCAAGTTTATGGATAACAAAAAAGGCACAGATAACCTAATGGGGACCCTTGAACTGGGCTTATTGGCATAGTAGGAGCAGAGTTCTGTACTTCTGATAGTTTACTGCTATACCTTACCCTTTCCATCTCTAAATGGTACATCACTAGTAAAACTAGCGACAAACTTCTTGTTGGAACTTAACTCGTTTCCACAAATACTCCTTTTTTAGAACAGAATATTGCAAATTTTTTTTTTAATATGGAGCTAAGTTTGGTATAAGCTGTCAATCCATTTATGTGCTKTCAAAGTTAAATGGTGTTTTGTGTGCACCTGTGCATACAAATAAATGTCTTCCTCTGTTATGTTTGTGATCAAACCTTACCAAAGCTAGCCAAGTGTAACTTATTCTTTGACTTTGACCTGCAGACTGGGATGTTTATTAGCAGCTGATAACCTTTTCAGTTTGTTACCTTCTCTTGCAGCTGCTTTCTTTTAGGAAAAAAAAAATAAGAGCAGTCCCCACTACTCTTAGTTTGGGCAATATTCTTTGTATGTTTATTTGTATCCTGGCATAATTTGTGTGAGAATGGCAGTTTTAAATTATGAATGGCCAAGTCAGGAATCCATTGTTTGAAGACAGTTACACTTACAAATAAGCTATGAAGCACTAATGTACAGCCGTCCGTGAAGAAGCTGGCTGGGARTCTTGTTCAGGCAAAGACCTTTTGGGAAAGAATTTTAATGGTTGTTTTTTGGATTTAGGAAAGAATCCCTTATTTTCCTGCTGTGCTTAGAGGAGAAATGGACAGTGTTATTTAACTAATTAAAATGGCTTCAAGGCACAGACTTAAATCCCCAAATTGTTTTGCTGTAGCTTTATTTCAGTAGCAACTGTAGAATGTTTTAGGGGGAGAGATGCTAGTGTTTGCTAAATTCTACCTCTCTGGGGGTTTTTTTGTGGTTGTTTTGTTTTGTTTTTTGTTTTTGTATTTGACAGTTTCTGTGTCGGAACCTGTAAGTGCAAAGCTATATCTTTGAAGGTATAAAACAATGTTAAAATTGAATCTTCACTAAAACATACTGTTTTGGGGAGGGGAGGAAAAAAACCCTGAACCTAAGTGCAGTACTCTCTCCTTATTTCATAAAGGAAAAGTAGTATCTATTTTGCAGAAATAAGTTGCCAGTATGTAGCAGTCCACAAAAAAACTTCTTTCACATAACCTGGTGAAGGGTAGTCAAGATATAGCTTGTAGTCCGAGAAAAAGAATATGCCATCCAAGAAGATGGAAGAGAAAATGGAATATTTCTTTATCTTCCTCTAAATAAGAGTATTTACAGGTTGTATTTTATATCATTTATAGTTCATTTTATGATGAGGTTTTCACAGTTATAGTGCAGTCAGGAGACAAAGTGGACCTTAGGAGGCAGACAGTAGAAGTAAATAGATGATAGCTACATGTGCCTGTTGTAAATTGGCTTGAAACTTTATTAGATGTTTTAATGTAAGTGTGCAGGACAGTTATAGAAACTAGAGAAAAGAAAATTGAAGTTTGTGGACAGCTAGTGTGATAATAGTTTCCTTTTCATAATGGAACATATATTCCAGTCCTGAACAATGAGAAAAGTTGCAGTTACCTGCCTTTTCTTTATTTTGTTGGAATGTGGGCAGCCTTGATGAGATCCAAAAGATGACACTAGGGGACTTGCATAAAGTTGTCACAGTATTTGTAGAATATTCACATGCAACAGCTCAGCACTATACAGAAACAGCAAGGCTAGCACTGAACCAAGCTAGCTCTCAACCGATAAACTATACTGGGATTATAATGCCCTACGTCTTGGCAAAGATACTTCCCAAGCCATTTTGAGTATCTCTGCATCTGTCAGAGATAATGAGAATTGACCCTTTTGGTATGTTCACAGTGGAATATGATTCTATGAAAATGGTCACCAGCATCACACTAGCAATCCTGGATTGACAGGAGATAAGACTAGGTACTGATTGTTGGGTTTTTTTTTTTTTTTAAATCTTTTTCTGTTACTGGACAGGCTGTCACAAGTTCTTTATTGGCTTTCTATAGTACAACTTGCACAGTATTGTAATTTTCATCTTCAAACATGTCTTGCAACCCAGTTGCATCTACTGGACCAGATCTGAGTCCTAAAAACTACGTAAGAGGCTTTTGAGGGCTAAACTGGAAATGAACTATGATTATTTATTTCATTCTCTGGCTAGATTGTAGTGGTTCCTATGTTATTTTTGTCAACAGCTGTGTGAATTGTAGGGCGAGAATAAGTGTATTGGATACCACTGGAATTGCATTTGCTTTTCATTTTCTTGATGTATTCTATGCTTCAGTTGCATAGCAATAACTGGCCATGCACAGTGAGATGAGTGTATTGCCCTTAGCAGTGCAATTTTGAAAGAATATATTGTTAGATTGGTTGCATATCATCAAATACATTAATTTTACCAAATGCAACATCTTTTTGCTAGAAGTGAAGACTGAGGAAGATACTTAAAATAGGGCGAGCTCCCATCTAGAATGGAGGGAGTGAAAAGGATCTGTGGAATTATATTGGATAATGAACATTTGATCACTGTGGGGACAAAAATGACATAAAAAAATGTCTGTGTCCTGCAGTGGGATTCCTAGAGTTCTGAATTTAACTCCTGAAAATGAATAATGAGATGTGATTGTATCGCTATGTTTATGTAGTGACTTATAGGTGCTTTGCTCTATGGAGTAAAATGTAGTGAGAAATGATGTCTTGAAACTGACCCCTGGCTAATCCAAAGCAGAAATCGAATGCACTTCATTACTAATGAGGATGAGTGCCAGTTGGAACCCAGCAGTTGTGAAAAAAGTCATGGAACTAATGGTTGCAATTTGGCTCATATTTAGGTACTTGCTATGTGAAGGTTGGAATGGTTATCCATAGCAAGAGGAGTCTTCAGATACCATTGCTCGCATAGTATGCTTGGGAGCTTAATGGATTGTATCTGTCCAGCCTATTTAGTTATAAAAGGATGCCGATGTTGTTCTTAAATTTCTTATCACACATCCTATTCAGCAGCTCGAGAGACAAAAGCAACTCAGGGACTCGAGCGGTAAAGTTTTACAGCAGTGATAGAATGTTGTTTCCTACATTGATCTCTAGTTTTTGGCTGTCTAAAAACAGTCATTATATAGGGGCTGCCAGGAGGACAGAGAACAAGATGTTCTATTCTTCCTGTTGTATAACCAAGATATATGCAGCTATGTGTGAATTAAGATGGAAGAAGAAAAATAATAAACTGTGGAGAAATAGAAATCCCTGTATTATCAGGGAAATGTGGGGTCATATTTTGGATCACAGCTAATACGTGGTAATAATGGCCATGGTATGCTTAACATTTTGGAACCTATTGCATTTCCCATTTGGATTAAATTAAATACATATATCATTCTAACAAACCTCTCTCAGCAGATTGTGAACTTTGGAAGCGGGGAAGGGAATTAATGGCAATGTATTTCATATTGGTGTTCCTCTGTCTAGTGATTCAATTATTTTCCCATAAAGAATTTACGGTTTCTATACAACAGATGTTGGTCAGCTTGTGAATAGCCATTGCTGAAGGTGGAGTGAAAAATGACCTTCAAATACAATAAACTCAACAGCTGTTATTTATCTTATTGTCTAAGAGACAGGCCTAATAACCCATTTCAAAATAAGAAGAAAGAGAACTAGGACACAGTTGAATTGCAACACCAAAACCCTACGATTGAGAGCTGATCTCAAATATAAGAAGAGTCTGAACTACCAAATCATGGTAGTTCATCAGCAAGACTTGTGACTGAGGGAAACCGTGGTGAAAGATTGCTGTCTTTAAAACAGATATCTGAATATAGGAAGGTAGTTGTGAAAATCTATCCCTTCTTGATTTTGCAGTATGAAGTTAACTTCTATAAAATGATCTACTTGAACAGCTTAGGAAATGGGGTGACAGAAAGGTCTTATTTAAATAATTGCAAGTTAAACCAGTTATGACATATAAAGAGGATTTCTGTGCCAAGTAATACGTGTCTGAGAAGACACTAGCTAAGTAACAACGTGTTCACAAGTGATCACCATTTTTCTGTTTCTAGTAATTTGTGAGACAAAAAAATCAAATCATTTTCTAGTAATTAAATGCAAAGTGGTTGGTTTGGGTTTTTTGGTTGTGTGGTTTTTTTCTTGTTTTGTTTTTGGTTTGTTTTTTTAAGGAGGGCTTTAATTTCTGTTTCAGAAACCTGTACTTGCTGTTCCGTGTATACATAATATTTAAGCAGGTTTGGGTTCATTTACATAGGGTGTTTTGGAGGAGGCTGGGGGAGGGGGGAGGAGGAGGATGACTCTTGTTTTAACATGCTAAAAATCTTCTACTGAAGTTTCATAAAAAATTGTAAAGTAGTGATACAGGCTTCACGTCTGCCAAATCCACATAAAAAAGAGAGCCAAAATAAGTATACGGTGGAAATCGATATTGAAATTCATCTTTAAATACTTTAATATATGGCTTGTACAGATTCATGCACATAATTCCTAAGCTTTGCATGCATAACCGTAACTTCATATGTTTTAGATGAACTGTGGGTCTAAGGATCATCACTTACTGAAGAGATCCACTTCTGCCCTATTTAGAGGGGGCAAGCAGGGGAAAAGTGTTTCTATTTAGAAAACACATCTATAAAGTAAGAATTACATTTAAATAGCATTAACAAGCTTTGTGTCATGTACTTGGGTGAAGATGATGTTAATCAAGCATTGCTGATATCTACTGTGTAATAAATGTAGATAAGTATTACAASAGTAGCAGCTAGAGATGATTTTTCTTTTTTTTTTTTTTTTTTTTCAGAAAGTTTTCACATAGTGCGTCTTAGTAAATATTAAAAACAGTTTCCAAAATGAATTTAACCTTGCAAACTGTGGGGAAAGAGTAGCTTAGAAATAGCAATTTTGTTTATCTCTAGGATATGCAGTGATTCTGTAGCATGGTTCGTAAGGACAAGACTCCAGAACTAATTCGGGCCACATAACTTGGACTGCAACCCTTGCTGTCGTCCTGGGGAAAAAAAAAATAGTTCCTGTTGATACTAGGTCTGCCAGCCACTGAGGAACAGGGCTGAGTGCTGCTTGGGTGGCAGTGTTAAACGGGAGCAGTTCTCTGGACTTTGTGGAATTCAGGCCATAGCCCAAGATGTGTTGTAGAAGCAAAGATGGGGCAAGCACCTGGTCAATATTAATTGAACAGACTGAGGCAGGGAGGGAAACAATAACAAGAAAAGAGGATAGTTAGGGAAAATCCTCCCATGTCTGCATATTTTCCTCTATTTAAACCTCTAGTTGCTTGAATTTCAGACCTATCCTCTCGCTTTACTCTTGCCAGATGTTTTACAGTTTAATGCAATTATGAGCAGGCAATGGAAATAGTATCCTTACTGAAAAGCAAAGCAGCAAGCACATTTGGGTGTTTTGGTGTTAACAAATAGTGGAAGTTTATAAACTAACAGAGTTTACATAAATTTTCATAAGCATAGTATTTACTTGTGGGTTTTTTCCTCTTGGGAATTATGCCAAATAATAATATGCAAAATCTTAAGGCTGGAGTATGTACAGTAATGTCAAAGATGGGGCTTAAACATGTTCCAGCCTGTTGTGGAGCTGCAAAGGGACAAAACTGCCTGTGTACATAGATATATATAGATATATAATGTTTTCTTTTTCTCCTGCAGCAGAATTGCTGTAAGACCATTTGTGTGGCCACATCTCAGCAGTAGCATGCTGAGTTCTGGTCCTGTCCTTTGTTGATGGACTGGAAAATCGTGTCTTGTACACATTTAATTAGGTATTACCACTAAGCTTTTCACTTTACAGACCTAGTGGCTTTCATCATCAATGTTTCTCTTACATATCACTTCATGCTGCAGCGATGTGTAAAAACTTCCATAGTGCCAGTCCCTTAATAAAATGCAGATATACTTTTCTGCTCTCAAATTCAAGTTCTCCAACTGTCAACTACCAGAATAAATTTTGTTGATCATAACTTGACCAGGCTCCTCTGTTTTTCTAAAGCTCTGTGCTGTTGAATTGAGCTAAGACTTGTTTTACATTAGTGTAGTAATATTTGCTTTAATGGAGTTTCTCTAACTTTTTCTTTAATTGAGCATCAGATAGGTTCAAATGATCACATGGATTCTTCCAGACTTGCTCCCAGGGAAGAGCTATGTGTTTTCCCACATTTAGGCAGCAAACAGAAGAAGCTACTATAGTGATGAATGTAAAGGACTTTCATTTGTCATTCCTCTCCAACCTGTGAGTGCTTGTGCTTATAGCATCCTTTTGAATAATGCTTGAAATGGGACCATTACCATTTGGAGTTTATTGGACATCAGAGCAAAGCAATACTCTAGTTACTTGTAAATTATTCCTCTGTCAGGAGGAGCAAGGAAAAAAGAAGCAAGATTCAGTTGTCTACCTGCTGTGCTGTGTGATTGATAGGCCTCTAAATTGGTAGAAGGTGCTGTGTTTTCTGAGTGCCAACAGGTGAATTTTGCAAGAAGAGAGGTGTGTTTATTTTGCAAGATAGAGTGCTGGAGAGTACTGAAAAAACTTAGAACTTACTAAGGAAACTTCATTAAAGTTGATTATGGACAACAAGCTTCCTAGAAGCTGTCTTCATAAACTACCAGTTGCTATCATCTACTCTTCTTTCCCTCTGTAGCTTACAGCTCACTTYTTGTTGACAGGCCTGTGTTGTAATGTATGCCCTGTATTTGATTTAAAAAAATATTTATATACCGCTGATATTCTTCACTGTTGAAGCTTTCTTGCTCAGCTCTTTGTGCACTACGAGAAGGAGTAAGGACTGGAATGCCATTGGATTTTGCCTTAGAAGTTTGGGGGGGCGGACCCCACCCTGTTCTGGGATTAAGTTGTTTTCAAGGCATTAGGGTGATAACCCAGTAGTCTGACTTGGATAATTTATTAAGATGGGGACTGTGTTTACATCCAGGCACGTAGACTTGAACTGTAAGAGTTATGCACATGGGAATGCAGTATAACAATTCCTTCTCTGCTAAGTGCTGTGTGCTTTGTTTTAAAAGGAAATAATAATTACTCTGAGTTTAAAAAACAATTATTTTCAACACACCAAAAAAGTTTAACTCTTCTTGATGTTTTTTCCACTTGGCTGTGAATTTCTTTGTTGCAGCCAAGTGGTCCATTTAATGCCTACCGGTTGAGCCAATTTCCCCTTTCTGCTTCAGAGGGCAACCTCTAGATCTCATCAATGCCACCAGCAGGGTTGCTTGGAAGAAGTCACCTTTCTGTGAGAAATGAGTGTGCTGCTTATGTGAGCCCTTAGAGCAGGATAATTTAGAGGCTTTTAGCAGCAGTGTCTGTTAGTGCACGCATCTTGATTAAACAGTACCCCTATGGGCAATATGCAACTAATCCCATGATGTCTGTAGAGTTACTTTGAATGTCTCAAAATGTTTAAGGTACTCTGCTAGGGCGAGATTATAGTTCTATTAATTGTGGTACTGAAATGTTTCCGTATGCACATACAAAATGCAGTTTGTTAGCTCAATGAAAACAGTAAGAAAAAATAATTTTACACCCTCTGAAATGCTCTGAGATCAGTGACGATAGTGATAGCAAACAAAATAATACATAAAAAGTAAACTATGTTAGCCTCTCCTTTCTTCAGTTTTAGGATGAGCTGGAAGTTTTCACTGTAGTTGAAGTTTGTTTTCTTCTCATTCTTGAATCTAGTTCTTTCATTAAAGAATCTTTTCTTTAGGTACTAGGCATTTCTGAAGTTTCCTACTGCTATTTTATCACTGCCTTCTATGTGAATTAGGTTTGAATTCAAAACAATGGTCTGTTCTGCAGTTTTAAAATACCCTAATTATACTCTGTAGATGCACTGTCTCCACCTATAGTGGTTTTGGCCTGCCTGTCCATGTATAAAACAAAGTTTCAGGACATGTGGTTTGAGGTCACTTCTCTCATGTTTAATTTGGGTCATTGAGCTAGGAAATAAAAACAGAGGGTGAGGGAGGCTGACTTGGTATTGAAGAGTTTGGAATTCATTACATTGGTTTGGAATTCATTAAATTCAGTTTTTATTGCAGAGAGTGCCATAATTTTCTGATGTAATTGTAGCAAGATTTGGTATCTGTCTTTTCCTTAATTTCCCAAAGAGGAAGATGATAGTGATGTCAAATTTCTTTTAGGACCCAGTGGAAGAAATGGGGTCACACAAGCACTTGTGGAGATGCAATTTCAGTAAACAAAGCTGAAATTTTGTGTGCCAAATGCTGTAAGAAATAATCACAACAAATAGTTCATGGGTGATTTTCAGGCATCTTTTCTGAGTCACTGAATCATTCTTCAAAAAAACCACTTTTTTTTTTAAAAGTAATGAAAATGTCTTTCAGTAAAAGAGAAAAATAAAAAAAATACTCTCCTACATTTGTATTGGATCACTAGAAGTGGCTTACCCAGCCTAAAAGGGAAGGTGTTGCAGCAAAGCAGGTAGGTCTCAATCATCTATCCACTGACAACTCATACAGCGTGTTCTCAGAGTTCAGCTCAGGGTGTCAKTTCTGGATGAAGCTGTGCTAGATGCTTTCTACAGCAATATAACAACCAAGAGGGTTGGCAACTATTGCCATGTCAGTGACACACATTGATTAATGTCCTCAGTAGAAAGAAATTTGTGAGGAGGGTGGTATAGGGACATTACAGTCATTCTTTTTGCCAGAAATAAATGCTGCATGGTCTTCTGTGCCCTTCGCAGTGTTTTGCAGTCCTTTGTTCTTATAATCAAACCCGTCGTCTTTTGTTTCACTGATGTAGGCACATAAAAATGGAATTTGTTGTGATATGAAACATGTGAGAAATAAGAAACTAGTATGAACCACATTTCTCTACTGTTTAAATCCAAGGGGCAATAGTAAAATAGAAAACAAAGCAAAATTGTGAGACTCAAATTCAGCAGGCTAAAATTTTTACAGCAATTACTGTTGATCTTACTCTTTCTTGATGGGAATACATATCTGTGGCTTTTGGTTTGTCGTGCTCAAACTAAAAATGGGGAGGAGAAGTTTGGGTGTGTTTTGAATTTTTTTTTTTTTTTTTGAGAGGATTAAAGGGTGTGTTTTTCCCTAGAATGAGGTGGTTTGATAAATAACATTTGTAAACTGGTCGGTCTGTTTTTACAGCCTTGTGATTGTATGGATGGTTTAGGCAAATACATTACACTGTATCAGATTCATGTATATTTGCAAAACTTAAGGGGCAGATACCATTTATGTTTTTGTAATGGTATCATCCACCTCAGAACAAACAGAATATATAAATTACATTTATTTTACTTTTTCTATTTGTTTAACAGATGTTAATTAATTTTGCATTTATTAGAAAAAGAATACCAGGGAGAGGATGCTCTTTCAAAGTCCCAGACTGTAGAGTTTATGAAAACTAATTTAAATTGATGGCATTTCAGTAAGTGCCACCAGGGGACTAAAATGAACAGTCCAGCAATTACAGCAGTGCCTATATTCTGTGTATTACAATAAAATGACTTCAAAGTTCTCCTCAACTAGTGAGAACACTGATGAGTGAGATCATTTTATATCATTCTCTTAAAATTGTTCTTTGTAGCCACAATAATAGAGTGGGCATGAAATTGTTTTGAGGTGATGTGATTTATGGGGCAGTGATATATAGTGTAATATACTGGCAGCATAATATGTCAGAGGCCTGACTTTTAAGACAGAGGACAAACTCTGGCTTAAAGTATAGTTCTACTAAATATATTTTATGTATTTTATATTTCTTCTGAAGTATGGTTCTGCATTTTCTTACTGTCCAAGTCTGCCCAAATTCTGTTCAGTACGTCTGTAGTGAAACTGGTCCTTTAAGAAGCTTGAAGTAAATTGCAGCGTTTTTTTGTGGAACACGAGCAGATTGTTTGGGGATTGGTGTTAGCAGTTGATGGAGATTAACATAGCTCCCTTTCTCTCCTTCACAATCCCTTTACTCAAATACTTGTCAGTTTACTTGTTGTTAAGGCCTCATCATAGCGATAAGCTCCTAACTGAACACCTCATTATTCTCCGTGAACGAATGCGGTAGTAGCTGTATCTGCACATGTGAAGCCAAGAGAAAGAAGTTTTTACTACTCCTTCCTCCCAATGGCACTTGGTATAACTAAGAGAATTTGTTTCCTTGTAGTTGTGCAGAAGAGTTTATAGTGGATTATATATCATAATATATATTACATTTCTGCAGATGTGATGAAGACAATATGTCTATGCAAACGTCCTAACAGCTGTGGAAGTTTGATAACCGTGAACATACAGAAGGCAGCACAGAGATAGCAGGTGAAAGGTCATGTTGTCTTTCTCTTAAATTGTTGCTCCTTCAAGTATGGGATTTAGATTATATTAATTGATAAAGCTGTCCTTTTCTAATAAGCAGTGGATAGGGCAGAGTCAGTTTGTTTAAGGATGGTTTCCACTCACATATCATATTCCTATCAGAGATGAACCTTGAGAGATGTAGGGAGGTGTTTTTCCCTCCATTTTTCATGATGCTGTCTTAGAGGCAAATTACACATCCTATTCCAGCCAGTTTGAAAATGTAATGGGGAGTTAGTTTTATTAAAAGCAAAGAAAACTCGCTCTCAAACAACAAAGTTAACACATTGGTTTGTCGTGTAGTACAATACTAATCAGGGTAACAATATGCAAGCAAAAAATACATTACTGTATGACAAATAGGAATATTCTCATAATCTTACTGTTCTTTAAAACATTAAAGCATCTGCACTTTTAGGAAGCTTCCCAGTGTACTTTCAGGCACAGGTGAGCATGCTGAGGGCAAATGTTTCATGCCTTAAAAAGTCATCAGGCAACCACAAAGGTGGAAAGACTGTGTATTAGAGTGAAGCATACCTCCAGTCACCCTCACAACTAGAAGTTGTGAGTTACCCTCGCTACTAGAAGTTCAGTGAGCTGATGCAAAAAGCTAGTAATTTCTGTCTGTGTCCATCTGTTCAATTAAAGACGTTTATAAGAAGCAAATGGACTTTCTGAATAGGGTTTCAGGTATTACAGGTTAGCCAGATGGCACTTACTGTGTGTCTGTAGTAGGCTTAGTCATAGCCTTTCTTTGTGTGTGAGATTGCCCATGCTTTGTGCTGTGTTTCAAAGTGTATATCCTTATAGTTAACGGTTATAAATGTGCTCATGAATAACAGAGAATGTTATATATCTGCTTGATAACTGAAGGCTAGCTGGCTGAGTATTTTCAGTCAGACTGTGTTCCTTTGAACTGGGGTTTAGTTGGGTTTGTTTTTTGTTTTGTTTGTTTTTTTTAACTAGTTTTTAACAGTAAGTGTTTGTTTTCTATAGGAGTGTGGTGTTTTGGAGGGGATTTGTTGGGGGGGAGGGGGTGGTTTTTAAGTGAGTCTTTGAGGTTGGAAAACTGGATCCAGACCCGGTACCTCAGGTCTTTAGCCTTAGCAGGCTAGCCTTTGTGGCTGGACTTTGCCTTTCTTGATGCATCACTGTCTTTTCAGTTGCATGGTGCAGTACCTTCTCTGATGTGCAGTGAGAAAGGAGTGGGCAATGGTAGACTTCTACACTGACTCCCAGGAGGCATCATGGTAGAATTTAAAAAAGTTTTTTGCTCTTAATTTACTATTGCCCAAATGGTCTTTTCCTCATTTAAATGTGCTGCACTAGAAAGCTTTTTATGGGAAAATACTGCTAAAATGGTATTACGGGAAAAATACCTTTGCTGGTATCTGCCATGTGTTTTTGTAGTTATGGTTACCCTTCCAATGTCCCTCTGGAGACTAAGGTTGACAGCTTGAGTCGTCTTCAAAAGAATTGGGTTTTTACAATGTGTTGCCAGCACCCTGGGGTCCTCACCATGAGGAGTATTGCGATCATGATGAAAGCCTGTTCCTCTTCTGTCTTAGGTCCACCTTGACTTATTTTTACACCTTTTCTTATCACAGTTTGCTTCCTTCTCAGTGGCTCCCAGTTGAAGGCAGACTACAACACACTATCCTTCCTGGCCTCAAGGCACCCAAAGGGCAGTTTTTCATTACAAAGGGATGACCTAGAGGTGCCAGGCTTTTCCCACCCACAGCACTGTCAGACCTAAGCACCCGCATGGGAGGAAGTAGTCACTTGCCTTCTAGGTATTTATTATGAAAGAAGCTGAAACCAGCTCAAGCCAAAACAAATTCTTGACAAGTCCTGAGACCCTGTGCTGTCAGGTCAGCACAGAGCCTGTGGCAGATACCATGCTTATTGGACTAGCTGTTTAAAACAGGGAAAAGAAATCTAGCCATTTTTCTGCACAGCTTGACTGAGAATTAAAATATATTTAAAATATATTTCTTCTGGGTTTTTCATTGTATGTTTTAATGTATTTTTTTTTTACTTGTATGGAATAGATTAGAACTTTCCATCTTTTGAGAATTCTTGTTACTATATTTTTGGGTTTTTTGAACACTCGTTAAATAGTAGCCTATTAATATATTTGCAGATAAATGAGTTGCAGTGGTATTTAGAATGCCTAAATCAGTCATCAATAATGATTTAGTTCCTTAACAAAAATGGTCATGAATTTAGGAACGAATGTGTATCAGGGTAGGGATGAGTCTTGCCCAGTAACGCCTTTTGTGACAAGTGAAGTATGTTTAACACTTCATTCTAATGTGTTACTGACCTCCCGGACTTTTAGCTTAAGGAYACTCCTGCCAGATGCGGTTTCTGTGTGTACGTTTGATCTCACTGCTGTTCTCTGAACCACTTCCATTGCTACTATGTCCTTTTTGAAAAGAGAGATGTGGGACTCTATCCGGTATTCCAGGAAGGACTAAATCAGGGATTCATACACTGGCATAATGATCATCTCTGGTCTTACTCAGCTGTGACAGTTGATCTGTTGCTTGACATCTATGGAGGATGAACCTAAAGTATGCATGAAACTACCTCAGTGTTTTGCTTCCCAAGTGGTAATGGTCAGCTTGTAACCTAATACTGACTTCACACATTTTTGTATGATTCGCCCGATTAAGTTTTTCTTTATGGAAACTGGAAGCTGTGGTGACTGAGAGCAGCAGTATCATCTTTTACCCTGAAAACTATTTCTAAAGAGGAAATACAAGTATTACGTAAGACCTTTAGGTATCAGTTTCCCAGTGAAGAAGCCTCCTTCTCTCATCTAGGCTAAGTCCCTCACCCCTTAACTCTCTTTCCATTAGACTGTCTTTCTGCCATCTTTTTGAGACTTAGCTCTTGCATCTACCCAATTTCTGATTTATTTTTATTAGTTCAGCCTTTAATGTTTAGGAGTACTTAATCCTGAAGTAATCAGAGTAATGATTAAAGTGATACTGTAAAAGGAATATCAGAAAAGAACAAATACAACTAATGTAATTTGGAATGTTTGTGTGCTACAACTAACTCCTCTTAAAATGAAGCTCAAGATAAAATTAATGTGTTTACCCTAGAGGTACCTGGATGGCTTGGAGAGTGCCTTAACTATTTAAAAAAAAAAAAAAAAAAATCCTTCATGGTTTTAGTACCGTATGTAGAAATAAAGTTGAATCAAATCACATGTTTTCCTGCATAAATGGAGAAGCAAAACTATGATGAAAGCACCTGCCTGAGAATACTGTCAGTGACCATTACCTGTGAATAATCTTAGATAGCTAGTTTTGGTACGAAGTAATGTGCTATAAGCCACCTATTGCTTTATTTATGCAAAATAATGAACTGTTGCTGGCTTGGAGTGTATTTCTCAGTTTTGACTTTTAGTATATCCGTGGAGAAGTGATTATCTAAACCAGAGAGAAATATTTCCTTACTCAAACCCAGCTATTATTAGCAAAAAATTTATTCTCAGCAAATATAATTTCACCCAACTTGGCTTTTGTCAATTAGTTTTTGACAAATGACTTTTGTGTATGAATTTCTGCAAGCTGTAGCAAAAACAAAACTGCTGGGACAGGTGTCAAAAATCTCAACCATCTGCTGTGCTAATAACCATGGGGTTCAGAGCACTGTGATGGAGTTAACAGCCACTAGGAACAGGGCCATTATCTCAATGTTGTTCTGTACCTTGATAAGCTTCTCATTTCAAATAAGATAGCAGAAAACAATGGGTGCCAAGTTACTTAGAACCAGAGTAAATTTTGTCTTTGGAAACTGTGAAGCTAACTTGAAGTGTATCTGCAGGTACTTTTTTTTTTTTTTTTTTTTTTTTTTTTTCCCCCCCCCCCTCCTCCTTGTGAGGAGCAGGGGGAGAAGCTGTGTAGGTGGAAAGAAAGCTTCCCTGGGTTACTGTGGCTAACCAGAATTCATATCCTGTTTTTTTAGCATCATGAGTTATGATTGTGATTCCAAAATGTCTCTGTTTTGGAACTCTCTTGGTACTGAGCATGATTTGATTCAGAAATCAATCCAACAAAAATAACTGTTTTGTAGTGTGTTGCATTTCACTGTGCAGATGACTTGCTGTTAGTAGATGCTAGTACAGGAAGGCTGACTGATACTGATCTATAGCATGCAGGTGAGTCCTCACTGTGTAATCTTGGGTGTTCTTGACCAGAGAAAAGACAGCAAAATGTGTACCTGATCTCTAAGCTGCTAAACGTCTTCACTCATTGCTTTTTTGGGGCCATGTGATACCAGATTCTAACACTTAAAGTAACTATTCAGGTATAGTACAGAAGACATTTGGAAAAGGCTGCAAGTTGTTCACTCATTATTGTTATGATCATTTGTTTACTTAATTTTCTATGTTATTGGACAAATCAGAAGAAGAATTCATTTTGACAAAGATGCTTGAGAGAGGTATCTGCCAATTTTTAACTCTGTGCTGCCATCACTGCCCTTAAGCAATGAATGGTTTTTATCATTTTGTCTTTATACTTCTCCTGAACAGTGTTTCAGGTGAACAGAGGCTCCTAATCATACTGTATTATATTAAGTTATTTTGGGACAGTAGGATTGTTGTGTAACATAGCCTGTTGTTCCTGAGAGAATGAAGTAAACAGACCTGTATTTCAGAGCTATCACATTTGGACAGGTAAACAGAAAATACTTTTTAAATTTCAATGGTATCAAGTCTTTAAAGTTGTCAGTTTCTTCTAGAAAACACCTAATAGTTCTGAGTTCTGTTTTTCTCTTTGATGGAAGAAAGTATAAATGACAAAATATTGAAATATTGACAGCTGTTACTTGAGGAATCAAAGCAGCATTTTACAGGCAACAGGATGGTGCTCTTGAGCATGTCATATTGCATCAATCCTCAATGTCACATACTCCTAAACACAGGCTTGTTATTTACTGGATAGCTTATGTCGTTATGTAGTTAATACTGTAGCAGCCTATCTGTCCTGCTTTTGCATTCAGTGCACGTAAGCCTCATACTGAACCTCGTGTGAGTTTTAGTTGTTTGATTAATGGAGACTTGGACATTTTTGATCTGGGGAACTGTATGGTCTATATAACAGTGTTGCTAAACAATCTGGGGTTTTCATGGGGTATCTGGCCCTGGTATATGGAATCTTTAAAGCCTTCAATGGCTTATGTTGTCCACAGTGATTGTGTCCTATTGAGTATAAGAGAAAGAGGAAACTATTTTTTGTTTCTCTTGGCTGTTGTGTGACTATGATACTCCATGGTTTAGTTCTTAATGAGAATTATAATACTATAAGTAGGAAAGGGATGATAAGTAATTCTGTCTAGTATTATGCTTTGTACTTACCAAAATCACAAGGTAATGGAAATATTCAGAAAGAAGTCAATGAGCGCAAGAAAACATTGGAACTAGTTTTATCCYTGTCAAGGTCTTTTTGCTCAGAGGATTAATGCATTCATTTTTTAAAAAGAATGACATCAAAGTCTGATGACAAAAGCAGTTAAGTGGAAATCTGTAGAAAATTATTCAAATTCAAGCTGGTATGAGTCTTGTTTGACTGTTGGCAAAATGTATAGCACACATAGCCACTTGCTATTCTAGCATAACACCAAAGTAAGGTCAGGCAGTCAGCTAGTATTCATGAGAGCACCAGGCAGCGATGCATCTGTTCCAAAAGCAGATGGTGAGGTAACCCAAAGGAAATAATCAGAACAGCAGAGGGCATTTTTACAGCCATCCACCTAATCTTGTATCTCTTATTTAAAAGCAAACAGAAGATGCTTGTAAGAATTGCTGTAAGAGAAGTGTGTTCTCTGCATATATAGAGAGAAACTGCACAGTGCATATATAATAATATATATTATATACTACACCAATGTATACTATGAATATAATACTATTAGTTTATAGTATACTATATAGACACACACATATAAAATACTGCATATAAAAAAGAAAGAGCTGGGCAGTAATGATCCGGCAAAGCAGTTTATACCCATAATATTTTAAATTGAGAATACTCAATATCAGTCCATAAAACTAACCGAAGGTGTGTATTGGCAAGGACGTCTTTTGAGCAAATTTGCTGAAGACAGTTTGTCCTAATGCCACACATTACTCTGGAATTGTAACCTTAACAAATGTAACTTCCCTGCCCATCTATAAGGAAGAAACTTATAGTAAGTCATTAGGCAAGCATCTGGCACCAAGGAGACTAAAATTCTCACGCAAGCTGCTGGTGACACATTGCAGTGCCTATTACTGACTCAGAGCAGCATGGTGTTCAGTGTGCATTAGAGGCCCACCTGTATCCTGCAGTAGTGGAATGCATGGCTGTTACAGGTTTTGACTGCAGGATTTTAGATCCTCTCACTCAAACAAGAGAAGCCTGTGCTATTTACTAGCTGTCTGGGTCACTTAACTAATCATGGCCAAGGTAGTGGTCATGCCGTTAGCCTGCAGGTCCTATGTGCATGTTAATGTTCTGTGGGCAAAGGTATCTGCTTGCTGGTCTCTTTTTTTTTTTTTTTTTTTTTTTTTTTTTATGTTGCATTTTAGGATGTTAATAAGCCTTGGATACAGATCTGTGCCGTCATTCTCTAGTATTCTATGCTGGTTTCTCACTCATTTTGAAGTAATCTTTGTTATATTTTGCTTTAATTGATAGAGTTAGGGAATCTCAGTTTTTCTTGGCTATTTACAGCTTGGAGTTTTTGATTAATCTTTCTGCTCAAGATTGCATGTTATGTCCTAAATTCCTGCTCAGGGTTGTTAAAAGCTGATGCAAGGCATGAAGACCCAGTTCAGTGCAAACTTCTACCTTATCTGTGCCTGCTAGCAGAACGTTTGAAAGGACATGGTCCATTTTTCATAGATCATAGCTTGTACATTCTTTAAAAAGCAAATTAAGGCTTTATGTTGGGCTTCACTTGCAGATCCCAGCTGTACTTGTCCTCTTGTCCTCCAATATGTCTGACTTAAGCTCAAAAAGTTGAGGAAGAAAGTTGAACAGTAACCAAAGCTACAATTGAAGCCATTAGCTACGAGACTAAATTGTTTCTGCTTATGATGAGGTCATGGAATATAATTATTATGCTTATTATTATTATTATTATAAGTTTTAAATGGTGAGCTGCTCAATTAGTTATTATTCCTGCCTGTTTTTTTGATATGAGAATACTTTGGTTGGGTTGTGCTAGTTGTAACTGCAGTGTTGTCCTTTGCCAGCTTTTAAGACATGAACACGAGTTATATTAAACCAAGCTACATTTCATCTTTCTAGCTCCATTTTTTATTTCTTGCTGTATTAGCTCTGTTTAAAACAAGCTGACTGCTCCTTAAATGCAAAAATCCTGCTGATTTTTAACTCATTTGAGGGGAAGGAGCAACTAAATCTAATCTCCAATGGCACCAGTGACGCGCGGAAAAACAGACTCCACAATCTGTAAGATTGTAAAGTAGGTATGTTTATTCAGCACTGGGCAGCACGGGGGGTAGTCCCACCAAAGCTGTGCGCGCCCCAGTGCAGCACTCACTCCAAATATATACAGCAAAGTATTGCATATACTTTAGGTTGCACAATACGCCTATACATATGCATGACCTGTCCCCGCTTTGTATTAAAATGAGTTCCAAGAAGTTATTTCTATGAACCCCTCCCATCTGCGCTTGCGCATTGCCGCCTAGTGGTGGTTGTCGGGGGTCGTGGGGATGAAGGCTAGTGGTTCCTCTTCTAGTGACCTTTTGTTCTTGCGCAGACTCAGTTGCTCCTTGACTCTTACCCAAACTGCAGGGTCRGTTTTAGMTGGTTTCTTAAGGCAAGTGCCTAGTTCTTATCAGGAGCTGGCCTTGTAGATAGCTGAGAAGCACCGGACTCACACAATAGCTAGAACTGGCCTTGTACATAGCTGACAAAGCTATCCTCAGTAGGTAATAAAGCATTAGACATCATCTATTGATTYGATCCTTTGGCTACTATCAAGCATTAAACTACTGGGATTCCCTTAACCCCTTGCCTCACCAGGTTTCAACAGATGTGGGTTGTGATAAGAAATGTACTTTTCACATAGGAAAAAGTCCTAAATTTGGGACCTGATAGATAACCATAACAGAGAAGACCATGCATCAGTCCTCAATAGTAGTACATAAGGTAGATGACTGGCATGGATCTACTGAGTCTGTCTGTTACAATCCCAGCCCAACTTGGAGGAGATGTCAGTGTTTTAGAAAGACTAAATGAGACATAGCCTTATTGTTAAGTAGAGGATAGAGTTTTTGTAAGAGATACTATTCCTTTGATTTATTTTCTTGTGCTGCTCATGATTTTCTGTGTAATTCAACCCAGTTCTTCTTTTTGTATTTGTATTACACATTTTTAAAAAAGCAGTGATTTTCACAGTAATGTGAATTGTTTCAAAATAAGGGAGTGCTGATGCCTTATCGTTCATTTGCTAGTTCATATAAATGAGGCACTTGTATGTTACAGTCGCGTTTTACTCACCAGAATAAAATAATGTTTTAGCCATTTAAAAAATAGATATACATTTCCAGCCTGAACTTTTTTCTTCCAATATGTTACAGTTACTAAAATAAAATCAAGGTCATACTCCTAATTCCTGTTGTTCCTTCATTGTGAGTAACCCTGATAATTTTTTAGGTAAAATCAGCTGTTACTTTTCTTTTCTGGTAACAGTGATGCTTAGCATATTGATAACGCCCTATGCTGCAGATGCAATCTTTAAATTTAGTCTGTAAAGTAAAATGGGTAGTGCTATATCTATTTTACTAACGAGGAAGCAAAGACCAGTTTCAAACAAGTTTTGACAAACCTTAATGTGAATCCTGGAGAGCCAACATCAGGTACCTTATTTCACAGGAAAAACTGTTTGTTCATGTCACTCACCCAGGGAATGTACAGGTCACATTGCCAGGCAGTAAGAAAAGAAACAAAACAAAAACCTGTCCTCAAAATATCTGAAAAGAGATTCTAATTGTATCGATAATGCTTTTAAAAACATGAGCTACTCATTGATTTTGAAAGCCTATGAACATATGGATAGCTTTGATTTCTCTAACACTTTGTTATTGACTCTCAGCTGCAGAAGACTCTTACCCCTTTTTGAAGGGTGATGTGTATATCGGAATGCACTAATTCCCAGAAATTAAGCAAGCAGGCTGAAGCAGAACAGTGGTGTTTTCTGATTCCTAATGCTTTGAAAAGGAATCACAGTATTTTCAGAATGCCAATTACAGTTCTTGGGGTGGGGGGAATTATTTGTCTGCTATAATAGTACAAAGGGTGATTTATAGATCAGTGTGCTTTACGAATATTGTGGCCAAGTCTTCCAGTGTTCCTCTGTAATATGCAGAGATGGACCTGTCAATGAAAAAGATAGCAAACTGAGACACACAAATTTAATTTAGAATCACAGAATGGTTTGGGTTGGAAGGGACCTTTAAAGGTCATCTAGTCCAACCCCCCTGCTGTGGGCAGGGACATCTTCAACTAAATCAGGTTGCTCAGAGCCCTGTCCGACCTGCCCTTGAATGTGTCCAGGGATGGGGCATCTGCCACCTCTCTGGGCAACCTGTGCCAGTGTTTCACCACCCTCATTGCAAAAAATGTCTTCCTTATATCTAGTCTAAATCTACCCTCTTTTAGTTTAAAACCATTCCCCCTTGTCCTGTCGCAACAGGCCCTGCTAAAAAGTTTGCTACTGTCCATCTTATATTTGCCCCAAGTCAATGAGTTAATGGTAGAGCAGGAATAGGATTAGTATCTATTTTCAAATGTCTCTACTATCTGCTCCCTTGATAGTGTAGAGATAAAGGAACTTTGGTGGTGCGATGCCTCTGATTTTTTGGATGCCTACCTCAGGAGAAGCTGATGCACCTATTTCTGAAGGGAACTTAGAAAAACCAGTTCTGGCACAAGTCCCTCCATTTGAGCAGAGGAGTGCCATCTTTAAGGTTTTGAGTGGCAGTTGCAGGACATTTGAATGACAAAGAACAGGTCTGCTAGAAGCAACTGCAGAAAAGTGCTGCCATCTAATCACTGAATATTTATGATACCTATTACCAAATATTCTTTCTCCTTTGAACTGCAAAGTAAGTCTAGGGTATTCTTTCTTGGAAATATACTTTTAAGTTCTGGAAGCTAGAGTTCTTCTAGGGTAAAAGACTTATTTTGATTCCAATCTGTGGGAAAAAACTGTGACATCATATAACATTGAATCATCAGAGATCTCTCTGACTTCTCTGTATCTCAGTTGATATTTGCCATGTTCTGAGAATTTTGCAGTGTAATAAAAAAAACCACAGATTATACGAAGCTGGAATAGTCAGCAAAGGAGACTTAGTTTGAAATAATTCTGTAGAATATTCAAGTCATTGTTTAGCTTTCTGATTGTTTGCCTGGATTTCACCATCTTCTTTCATAAGATATGCTAAATGAAAATCAGTGCAACATATACAGGCTGTGTAATACCACCATTTGAGGACAAATAGAGCATTCTTTTCAGATGATGTGATCATGTAGCTAAATGCACACTACATCCCCCACCCACCCCCAAATACCCGTGAAGGCTTTGCATTTAGAACTAGTGACAGTTGTATATTTGAGATCAGGAAAAACTGAAACACATGGAGGAAAAAAGAAATCCACTTCAGATTTCCACTGCAAAAATCTTCTAGACTAGGAAGTTTTGAAATTGTAGGCTTTCAGCCCTTCATTTCCAGCAATTTCTCAATTGCATAGCTTCTAATTAGATTTCTTGTTTTCTGCATGTAGGTGAATTATTTTGGTGCCTCTACCAGGAAATTGTCAAAAACAAGAGAGGCCAGTGTACCATGTCTGCTCATGCTACAGACTTTCTAGTAAAGCATTCATATATAGACTTTCATATTTTTTTTACTGCTGAAGGCCAGCTGCAAGTCTTGTATTTGGTTTGATTTCTCCAGATTTGAGATGTATTGCTGTGAATGCAATTAGCATATTCTTACACTGAGAAATATATAAGCAAAAATGCCATCAGTAGTGTATAGCAGACTTATGTGACACACAACAAGTAAATATGTGAGTTTGTTCTGTTGTAGGAAGATTTGGAAAATCTATGGCCAATGGAAATGTCCATATTGAGTATGTCACTGGAGTGCGGGAGGCAGAAATTTCAGTTGCACGCTAGTGTATTAATCAGGGTAATGCAACTGAACATTAAATCTTCTTTGGTCTGAGTTAAAGCTTTATAGGCTAAGTTTATGCTCTAGCATTTTGCACTCCAGCAAGTGCTGTATTTGAAAATGTTTCTGACCCGGCTGGCAACAATAAAGATCTGCATGGGAAGTATAAAAAATATTGTTAAAGACAGTAACACCACCACCACTACCCCATATCCACAAATACTTACACAGAAAAAGAGAGATCTGGGAAGATAGGAAGATTGTACCATTTTATTTCAATTGTTAAAATTCTGTCCAGTCCCTTTAAATAGGATTATAAATATTCATGTATTTAATTTCTGTGGGGGTCTCCAGTTGATCTTTCTTTCCTCCAGCCATTTGACTATTCGCTATATAGTTAAGTTTTCAGAGCATGATATGTAAGTACTCCTGTTCCGTACTTACAACCTGACTGTTGCAAAGGTATATTTCTGTTTTGGTTGTCTTCTGTGGAGATTCTTTGCCAAGACCTTTTCTCTGCTGCTGTGTTTACCGTTTAGCTTAACCACAGTAATTTTTCTATTAGAAAGAGTTGTTAGATATGAAATTCTACTGATTCATATATTTTGAGGTGCATTCTCTAATGTTGCCAGAAGATTATCATTACTTCTATTAGGGAGAGTGCTGTTAGTTCTCAAAGCACCATGCAGGATTTTAGATGCCATTCAAAAAAATTCCAGCTTCTGATGGTATTCTTTGTGGTAAAAGTCTTTTAATGATCCAGTAGTCTTCAGAACCGACAACTTTGTAATTTGAAGACTTGATGCACAGATGTTTCATTATTGCTGTGGGTACAGATGATTTTCTTACATTTAATCATAGTTGCTATAGTTACAGTTAATGCAGAAAATTATACTATTCAATAGGTGTTGGGGTGGTTTTTTTTTTTTTTGAAGGCATAAAAACCAGTGTTTTCTTATATTTCCACCATGTGCATTCTTGGATATAAACCCCAGTGGAATTTCAGCAGTTCTGGTAATTTGCCAGTCTACAACTTGAACTTTTCCTGCCAGTTCCACTTAGTTCCATCATAACACCCGTCACACTCTTCCCAGATTTTTCCCTTTGTTCCATATTGTCAGGCTGCTTTTGGTTGTCCTGTTTCCTCTGTTTTGAGGAGGTAGGCGGTAATATTTTATCAGAATAGAAGAACGGCTCCTGTCAACTGGATTAGTTTACTTGCTTAAGTACAAACATTCTGCATTCTCTAGGGGTTCCACAGCTCCTTTCAGCTGAAATCTTTGTATATTCTCATCAACACTGACCCGCTGTCCAATTTCTCTGTTAGCAAATCCCTCTTTCTTTCCTTTCAGACATAATATGTCTTCGCTCACCCTCAGAGTAATAAGCCTTCTGTTGTCTACCTTTTCTTCATTTCTTTACATGTCTCTGGTCAGACATGGTCATGTTCTTAAGTTGTTTTTTGATATTTACCATTATAATACAATGATGAAGTTTCAGCTTTAGATATTTATGAAACTGGGCTATTCTACAAACTGATGAAAAATGAACTCCTGCACAGCAGGCTTGTATTTCTTCTATTACGTTTGACTGCCTTGCATTCAAAGTGCAGATACTGTAAGAACTTCACTGGTGCTTTCCTTGCATTTGTTACGCTGAACCAACTTAAGTTTCCGGTTGCCAGGAATGACTTTAGATTTTCTCATTAAAACAAACCAAAATATCCCACAGTATATCCTCTAGAACATTTCATAATAATAATAATAATAAAATAGACTTTTAAAATCTGCCATATATAGAATCCTTAAGGTTGGAAAAGACCTCTAAGATCATCGTGTCTAACCATCAACCCAGTACCCATGCCCACTAAACCATGTCCCAAAGTGCCACATCCACACGTTTTTTGAACGCCTCCAGTGATGGTGACTCCACCGCTTCCCTGGGCAGCCTGTTCCAATGCCTGACTACCCTTTCAGTGAAAAAATTTTTCCTAATATCCAATCTAAACCTCCCCTGGCGCAACTTGAGGCCATTTCCTCTTGTCCTATCGCTTGTTACTTGGGAGAAGAGACCAACACCCGTCTCGCTACAGCCTCCTTTCAGGTAGTTGTAGAGAGCGATAAGGTCTCCCCTCAGCCTCCTCTTCTCCAGGCTAAACAATCCCAGCTCCCTCAGCCGCTCCTCATAAGACCTGTTCTCCAGACCCTTCACCAGCCTCATCGCCCTTCTCTGGACACATTCCAGCACCTCAATKTCCTTCTTGTAGTGAGGGGACCGAAACTGAACACAGTATTGGAGGTGCAATATGTAACTACTGTTTCACCTTCCCCCTCTGTATGGCTGCTTTGAAATCTGAAATGTACAATGATACTTGGATTTCTTTTGCGCTTTAAGATATCCTGCAGCCTTAAAGTATCAGATAAAAGATAAAAGGGAGAAGGACCTCTCTTTGGAGAGATGCCCTTTGTTTCTCAAATGTTAACAATCCCGTGAGTACCTAAAGCTTCATTATTGTCATTATGCAAAAGGATGGAGACAGGCAGATTAAACAAAGTCTCCTAGAAAGACTTCTTAGGATCTTTCCCTATGACAGTTTTTTCAGAAGGACTACTACTAAGTGTGAAGTCAGCTCCTGTGATTGCATGTTGGGCCTTCCTATTCAGTTGTGTTACGATCCACAACAATTAGTTCCAGATGAGACTAATCAGAAAGGAATGAGGGTTTGAGCCACATTCCATGCTACTCTATTTAAATAGGCTAACTAGATAAAGATAACCTGATTATGTAGATTGTAAAACAAAATATGAGAAAGAAGGTAGGTCAACAGCAACTTATACTTTTTTTTCATGGCTGTTTTGGTTTATAGGAATAAGATATATCTGTGGCTGTGTAACTTTAGCATAATAAAGAAGCAGTGACACAGACTCCTTCAGCAACTTCCCCCGCAGTCTGATCTGAACGAAGTGCACTGCTGTAACAGCTAAATACTAGATAAGAAAAAATGTGATGGGGGAACATTTATTTTGCCACAACACTAGGAAAAAAATTCAGTGGGGTTGAATCTAATTTGACTCACAATAATAAGGGGTTAATCAATTATTGATTAATATTGTTCATTGCAGTATTGGCTGTGAAGTTAACATTTAATAAGCTAATATATGCATGTAACTTTACTAGTTTTCCATAACACCTTTTTAGAAACGTTATAGATTTTGATTAGCACAATTTTACAGTAAGTTTAAATGCAGTTCAATCAAGAATAGCAGCATTATTTTTGAACACAACAGTTTGTTCCAAAAATCTTCCAATTCATTGCCACTGTTCTTATAATAGATGGAGCTATGATACTTTTCTGTGATAGCTAATTAATGTTCACAAGTGTGAAAAATCCTTTTGTGCTTTCTTACAATGTAAAAAAACATCTCTCTTTGGAGAGATGTCCTTTGTTTCTCATGTTAACAATCCCGTGAGTACCTAAAGCTTCATTATTGTCATTATGCAAAAGGATGGAGACAGGCAGAAACTTGCACTTTCTTGCTCTACATGGAAAGCTTTCTTTCAGTTCAGAGGGAGCTAGTGGGAAAGGAAAAGAAAAAAAAAAAACCACCAACAACCAGGTGTAAGGAAACAGAGGGTAAATTCCGATTCTGTCCAGTAGAGAGAAGTGGGTCTCAGTAAGGGTGTTTCCTGTTATGATTCTGTGAGTGCAGGATTTTGGGAGCTGATTGGCAGGGAGATGTTCTGATGGCACAATCTCTGAAAGATTGAGATTGACCAAAGTCCAGGATATTACCATTTTAAATGTGCATAATATGTTGCGCAGGTTATCAGTAGATCAAAACAAACGCTGGGTATTGCTTTGGGGTGTGGTGGTTTTGTTTTTTTCTCCTTCTACATTTGGGTAATATTTTAGTGCTCTGTGTAGGTACTCAGGAAACCAGCTGAATGTTGATCACAGTTACAGAGTTTACTGTGTTTTTCTTAACTAAAGGCAAAAGGCTAACATTATAAATCTTTTCAAGGAATTCATTATTGTCATTTTATTTCATCCATTAGGTTAAATAGTTTCACATAGTTGTAGGTTATTCCTGTGGTCCGAATCCGTTCCAGTGGCACTTAGATAAATGAACTAACATTTTTTCCTCTTCCATAATTTTATTTCTCCAAGTACTCAAGTGAACTAGAGAAGTGAGATCTTGGAGACTTCAGTCCCTTACTACAGGGGAGGTCAAAGTGAGACTTCTGTAAAGCTTGGCCCTTACTTAATAGAGGGGAAGAGAAGATGTTTCTAGGCACTAGATTTTATACTGACATCTTTTATACTAACTCTAAAAATGTGGTTTTCAAGTTCATTGAGCCTGATTTGCCATTGCAAATACCTTTACTGTGGTATTAATAGCCCTTTCTAAAATCTAATTAACTTAACTGAAGTTAAAGGTTATATAAATATAATGAATATATAGAATAACAGCCCTTTAACGATAAATTAATGAGTTGCTGCTGATGCTAACTGGAGTTACATGTGCATGTAGATGACTTTTTCCACAATCTGTCTGTCTTTATCCTGTAAGTTCTTCTAAGCAGCTTCTGGATGAGGAGACCACTGGTCCATATCTTATTTCAGAATACTGCCAGAAACGATATTCAGTTCATTGATTAGCTGCTAAGAAAGCATGTTTCAAATCATTACTGTCAAAACATTTTAAATGCCCAGTTTGGCTTTGAGAGCTTGAAAATGTGAACTGCTTATGCAAATTCAAACCAGCATGAATATCAGTTTTGATTTGTGCCCTGCAACATTTGAACAACTACAAGCAAAGGCCAAATCAATTATTTTCCGCTTAGCAGCCACTGAATCTTGGCATTTTAAGTTAAAAACTGACATCAGTATTTTGGAGAATACTGTTATATGCTAAACTTCTGGAAAAATCTAGTTTTCCTATGCCTCCAAAACTTGATAGGCAGTCTCATAGAAATACCCAATGGTAAAATTATTGGCTAGTTAGTTTTGTTGATTTTTGTTAAATTATTTGGCAATTGATATATCAACAAGCACAAAAATTATTAATAATCTAATAAACAGTAACAAAAGTTCTGTAAATTGCATTATATATCTGAAAACATTCTCAGTCTTTCAGACTGTAAATGAGTAGTATCCTGGTCATTTCAGAGTCAAGAAGTTGCCACTATCTCTTAAGAGTTTTAGAATAATTCCCATCATTTTCAGTATATATTCTAATTTAGAAAAAATACACATTAGTCACAAACAGTGCTAAAATTGTGCAAGTGAAAAATAATTTACATTCCATTTTTTAGAAGTCCAACATAAAAGTTGAATGGGTAAAACATAGCAAGTATGAAAAAGATCTGGAGAAGGACATCACAGGTGATCTTTTGGACAAAACCTTTTTTGCTTATTTGTTAAATAGCTTAATAATGATGGAAACATCTAGATTTATTTTTTTTTTTCATTTAACATGGAGAAGAGTAGTTACAAAGACTTTGAGGAAGGGGAATGTCTTAGTGAACGAGGTAGAACTGGTTGAACAGATGGAACAGGGTGTTCTGTGAGCAGAAGAAAAGAGGAAATGTCATTCACATCTAAGTATTTCATAGCAGTGTCTTAAATCGGATTGAAGAAGCTGGAAATGAACTATCTCAACTTTCTGAATTTAATATTACAGTGTAAGAGCATGTTCTTTATCATTTATCAAAATATCAATATTGTCCATTACAATTTTTTATTGTTTTTACAACTAACACGTTTGGTAATATTTCATCTTCATTGAAATTCTTCATTTTTACTCTTTTGAATCCATATAAATAATTTATTTTGTTGGAAATTATCTCTGTAAGTACACTCTTTCCCCCTTTACTTTTAAAGTAAACACAATTGCTTGGCTGTGAAGGTTTTTTCAGTAACTGTTGATTCTAGTTGCCAGGCAATTCTGGTGTTCTTGGAACAGCCAAGGAAGAGTTAATCGAAGTTACTGCTTTGAAAGGTGTAAGCAGTATATCTAGTATTTACCATCAGGGAAGAATATGTTGGGACATAACATGTCTATGTTAGTACTCTAACCTAAATCCTCCGTATCTGTTAGTTGGTCCCTAGTTTGTGCTCTCTACACTAACGGCAGTTAAAACTCACTGGGCCTGTAAGGAAGATTCCTATGCGTGTGCTCACTAAATGTGGTGGAGCAGACTTGGTGTGCAAGCATGGATCAAACTATTCAGTCCATACACAGCAGTTTCAGCACTGGACCTTCTGTACAATGTTATCTGGCTGTCAGGACCTGTTGAAGTTGAGGAATTGGCTTTTAAATCTGTCTGAAAATTATGATTTTATATGCATAAATGAGGCTGTACCCCTAGCTAGGATGAGCCACTGGCAAGCTCTCCTTCATTAATTCTAAAGTTAATGGATGATGATGTTTGGAGGTTTTTTGGTGGTGGCGATTGGTGTGTTGTGTGTATGTTTTTTTTGGTTTTGTGTGGTGCATTCAGTTCTTAGGATTTTCCTTACCTTTTTTACCCTCTTCGGTTTCCTATTTTTGTTTGGTTTCTACCCCGCGTCAATTAAGAGGAAGCTCTCAACCATTCCAAGGTTTATTTTTCAGTTCATCTATCCAGAATTTAAGGATTTTTGTTGATCTTTATGAAAACTGTTCAGTCACAGAGTACTTTAAACATACGGAATCGAACAACTGTTATTAGGCATGTTCCATACAAAACAGAGAATCTAAAGAATCTCATACTGAAACACAAAGATTTCTAGCTTTTTTTAACCAAGAGAAACCAGGGATAGGATTCAATTTCATCAAACTTTAGACATCTGCAGATCTCTAGTAACATGTAATTGCTTACATTAAAGGTAGTAATCACGAGCTTTGTATTCAGTGGGAAGAACCAGATTCTTCTGGGATACAATTTGTCTAACTTATTTTATTTCTCTAGTTTAAATAAACTGTACTTTAGAAGTGTATGTTTCTCTCTGACGCTAGAGGACATCTGTATAGTTGATATGTCAACTTGCGTGAGAAGAATCCTACTCCAAATGAGCTGCTGACAGGGCAACAGGAAAGAGATAGTGTGGAGGATCTTCTAAGAAAAAGGACTGCAGCATACCTCAACAAGACTCTCTTCCAAGACCCTTTAGAGCTCTATTTACAGTTAATACAGTTATTTACAGTATTCTCTTTAAACATAGTAAACGCAACTCAAGTAAAACACTACCTTCTGAGATGTTCAGGAAGAATTCAGTCAACTTAAAATTTTAGCTTACTCTGGTGTAACTTTTAAGTATAGGTAAGACACTAAGGAAAGGAAGCAAACAAGATGGATTGAGGCAAATAAAGGGAAGAGGGAATAATACCATCCAAATTCTGGAGATTTGTTGGGGGAGGGCTTTGGAGTGTTGTTCTAGAACTGCTACTTTTCAAAAGGGTTATTAAACTTTATTTGTATTCTAGGAGTGAGCTCTTAAGGTTGAAGATGCTACTTCTCAGGTGAGTTAGCTTTAGGTGGTCTGCATGTTTCAAAGTAGCCTGGTGAAAAGTCACCTGTCCAGGTAAAAAAAAATTCAACATATGACTGATATGGCTTTCTATAATAATGAGAAAAGACCCCACCCCAAAGCCAGAAACCTTGTAGCCTTTTTGGAAGGGAATTGTTTAGGGTCACTGCAGTCCTTCTTTGCCCTTCTCCCTCATCTCTCCATTATAAATTGTTGCTGGCATTTAGTTACCACACCTAAATACCACTATTTGTTTTGCACATATTGTATTTGATGGATCTGATACTTTGTTCGCCTTGCAAAGTACTGACATTTAAAGCTGCTTGTTTCTTGTAATAAAGCTGAGTTTGAGATTACGGACTAAATAATAAGGGCATGGATCACAACAGTGCTGTAGAATCACAATGCTGTCATGTTAAGAAAAAAAAGATAGTACTATATTTTAATGAATGGTAATTTCAGTGAGCGAAACAGGAAGCTATATGGTGTATTAGGAGAAGATACAGTTTAAAACAAAAGTGGTAGAGCTACTTGAGGTATGGATGAATTAAATATCAAGAGATTCCTTATGCACTGTGTACCAGTCCTTTAATGGCAGCTGATAACAAGATGATCAGTGCTGCAGTGGAATGATGGTTGGCATGCTGTGCAGTCAGTCAACAACAAATGAGCTGGAAAAGATGAATTCAAAGCAGCATAGAACACTGTAGCTCAAACACAGAGGATTTATTTAATATCAGTGAAATTTGGCCAGGCATGGGATAGTACTACTTATTCTTTTACTCTGGGTCCTACTTTGACTTGTACTTCCCTTGTTTCTGTTGTGATATAGTGATAATGTTGTTTGCAATTATAGTAAACAAAAAGGAAAAGTGAGGCATGATAGTTCTACAAAAATGTAGAAAAAGCTGAAAACAGGAGAAAGTAACAAAGATGCATCTGTGGTAAAAATAAAGATGTGAAGAATGAATGAGCTGAGAGCTCAGTCGGGTCAGAGCTGTTCTGTTCAGGAACCTCCAAGGTTGTGCCTAAGAACACAAGCACTGGCATAACTTTGGACAGTTGCGTTCTGGTGTTTCATAGTTTGATAAATGCTAGTTTGGCATTTAGCACAACCAAGAACAGTATTAACCCCCTGTGACAATTCTTTATATCCATTTGAAGCAGTCACAAGATGAACATGTTTTGGTGTGGTGTTTCCTGCCATTTTTAAGACTAAGCATGGAGCAAGTCATTATGTTGGTTATCATGGGAACCTTTGCTCAGACAGCTCTATTGTCTGTGATGCAACTGATGCCACAGTATCAGTATTGCAGTTGTGCCAAGCAGTAAGCAGAACAGCAAAGGCAAAGGGTGTTGGTATTGTTTTCTGAACAGCAGTGGCTGGGTGGAACGAGGAATTTTTCCTTTTAGTCAGAATTCCAAAATGTAAAAAATAAAGGTCTGAGACAGTAAAATAAATGTAGTAAATTCCTCTGCAATATCAGTTCTGAAATAATGCTATTCTTAAGACACTGAAATAATTCATTTGCATAGGCTTTCTAACAACTCCTTGATCCTGTCCTTTTTTTTAATTTAACTTTGTTTTTACATTTTATTTTCGTTGTAAGCCTGGAAATATTGGCTGAGAAGGTGGGAAGATGAGCAGATGTGAAACTGGGCAGGATTCCAGTAAATGTCATCAGAATTTTGACGCAATCAATGTGTTTCTCCAGAGTGTTTGGATTCTTTCAAATTGGCATTTGCTCTCCTAAARCTGTTCTGTCAGAAGAGTTTTGACCGACTGATATCTGCAGGATAAAGCAAACTGCAAGAGGAGTTATTCTGTTTAGGAGTATAGCCTGAAGGCCTTGAAAGCAAACTGCTATGGAGAAGACTGAAATAAGTTTTGCATTTTCATTCTTCAAGAAAGAGGAAAGCATGCAGTGACTTTCTGGCGGAAAAGCTGGAAAACTGTACTGTTTCGCTTAGCAGAATTACTCCTGCTTGATAATAAACAGGTGGAGAGAGAGAAAGTGATTGTTTTACCTGTTTCTCATTGCCTGTCTCTTGTGATCTCTGTTCATTTCCTAGAGATAAATTTCTGTGTCCTCTTTGCTGTATTCTTTTCTCTTACAAAGACCTGGATAGGAGAACAGGGAAGTGGGGGATTCCCTGCATGAGAATATTGTCGTATTTTCAAATTTAGATCTAAAAGTTTATAGTTTAGGCCATTAGAATTGAATAAATAAAAATCCATATATCAGTAGAGAAAATCTACAGTAAGTACACTTATAGAGATAACCTTACAAAATAGTGTATTTCAAGAGAATATTAGTCTGGGCAGGGAAGGGCAGAAATAACATATGTAAATGTAGTAAAGAGCTGACAAATGCTACTTCTCAACAAACGGGCTCTTTTCGTGGATAAAAAGCTCCGAACGAGTAACCCCCAAGGAAATCAATTCCCAAATGGCTGTATAATCCTCCGAGGCCAGCTCCAGTGCTCTTTTGTCTCTAATTGTATTGGCAGCTGGTAGCTCCAACTTTCCGGCAATTTATCTTCCCACTGCATATTTATTGAGGGGTTTCTTGTCATAGTATTGACCATACATTAACAAGGAAGTGGTGGATAATAGCAAAATCCCTACGGTCCTGACAGATGTTTTCTTGGTATGGGAGCTTTTGGTGACAGCAATGGGCCTTGTGGCATATGCACAACAAAGTGAAACTTAACATTTTTGAATAAAAATAAAGCATTAGTTAAATGGAAGAAGTGAGTCAATGATCTATATTCAGTTCCTGATTTAAAACCAGATTGTCATGGTAATTTTTTTACATAGACACATGCAAAATTATATGGAGATAAACATGCAGAGCTGAAATAAATGTAACGCAAATGCTGAGGTGATTATGGTGATTTCATAAGATGATGATTCCAAAAGAGAAATTACGGAAAAAGAGAACTTGTGAATTTAGTTATATTGGTTTTGGGTGTCAGTCTTTACCAAAATCTTAAGGGATTTATTTATGATATGATAAAAAAGCCCAAATAAATAAACCAACCAAAACCCCCTGCCAAACAGATGACAAAAAAAGAACCCAAAAAAACAAACCACCACTCCCCCACCTTTACTACAGAGAAGGCTGAGGTATCTAGGTTGTTCTGTTTCTATCTTTCGCATCTCTTGCAACACCTTTCTCCAGATAAAGCCAATGGAAATGTTTGGGTCGGGACAGGGAAGAATTGTTCCCGGTACCTTGTACAACGTGGTGGTGTGCTATTCTATTGGAAGCGTGTAAGCAATAAGGGAGGTGTGTTTATATGTATGCGTGCATGCATCTGGGCTCATTTTTCGAGCGCAGTTATGACTACCTAATGTAGGTATTTGGTAGCCTAAAGTACGGATGCTGTTACTTACAGAGTCTTAGTCTTACCCAGAATGGAAGAGTTTAACTGAAGCATCATTTATAAAACCTTTCGTAGTGCCTCTTAGACTTTTCCTGGGACACCAAACAGTGTGTGAGTAGAACCAGCGGCTTGTGGCCAATTCCACCTACAGCTCACCAGAAAAAATGTTACTGTTATTGTCGTGCATGTGCTCACTGTTTGCATTGATTGATTGCCTTTTCTCAGAAGATAGTTAGCAAAATGGTATACTGTGTCTACATGTTACCAGGCAGGTATGGACACTTCTGAGCATCTAATTGTTAGACATAAGCTCCTTTTTTGTCTCTTAATACTACTTGTATGGATATGATAAAGTTCTCTTGTTCACAGACAAGGCACTAAGATGTCATACATACAGATGGATAAGTATTCTCCAAACAGGATTTTTATACTGATCATCTGAGCAGACCTTTTTTTGTCTGCTGTCATCTTCGTTTATAAAAACCTGCTCTGTAAATTAGCACCTCCCTGTTAATTCCTTCTGTATGGCAGATATTTGGACCAGTAAGTACAGAAGTCTAAATGGTTTTGCATAGTGACTGCTGCCTTAAAAACCTATAAACTTGATTACTATATATGYGTATTCACATTTAATATTCATATTTTGTTCAAGCCATCCATTCAACTTTTGGCAGGTACTAGGAAATAATACTCCTTTATAAAGTCAGCTTGGCAATAGTCATCTATTCATTGTAACTAAGGTACTCTATAAGAGTGCTTTACATTTGCTTCCCTTATGCGTATCCTTTGCATTGTCTGCAGAATGTTCAGAGTGAACCARCGAAAGTCCTCATAATGACCACATTATCAGGTCATTTAGCTTTTTCCAGCTCGGTTCCCATGAAGTCCCAGTCCAGTAATGTACCAGGTGAAAACTCATCCCTCACTTGCTAAACAGATTTGAAAATATTAAAGCCTTATGAGGTGTTTTAGTCTTGTACCTTCTTCATTAAAGCTGTAGATCTGCGACGCTTTCTGTGTCTCAGGTCCTCTAGCTCTTGGTTCCCCTGCTCCCAAATTCAGCCCATATTCAATAAGTAGCTCTGTTTTATTTGTAGCACAAACTGTGGGGTTTGTGCTGCGGTATGTTCAGCAAGGCACTTCTGCCTGCTGACTTGACTTTGAAACTTCAGCAGTTTAGGAGAAAATGAACCCAGTAATGGCATAGCTGATTAGGAGCATTATAGCTAAATGCTATCAAAAGAATAGGCATAAAGTTTTATTTAAAACTAACATTGAATTCCAAGCCTAGCATCCTGCTTCTGAGGTTTAACAGCTTGCTTCAACAAAGCCTGGTAGCATAGCAGCAAAATTCTTAACCCATTATGAGGACTTGGAAATTGTTTAGGTGGAGCAGAAACCAAAAGCAATTGGGAGCTATTAGGGCAGGTTTGGGAGAAAAGATGCGGTTCAGATGGTCATTCAGATGGAAGTGGATTCCCCAGAGACTCTCTGCCTCTCTGCCCTGTGAATGCCACTGTGGATTTAACTCAATACAAGTATCATAAAAAATGAATCTTTTGGATTTTGCACAGCCCTAGATAAGAGTAGGTTCTTCTTTCTAGTACAGCTTCCTGCTGAGCTCGTGGAGAATACCTTTTAGCATATATGGCCACTTGAGAAAGTTGCATAAGAATATCCCCCTGAAAAAAGATTGTGTTGTAAAGGATAGGGTTATTTTTCTTTTAGTTGTGGATGCTCTTGATGATTCAAGAGAATTAAATATTAAGTAAGAAAGATAGGCCTAGAAAGTTGATGAAGCAACCTAAGACCAGAAGTGAGGACAGCGAGGAATTTGCCAAACAAGGGGAGACTGCAGTACAGAACAAGACATCGTTCCAGTCTGCGAAAGGTTAAGCATGGCATTGCTAGGTTTGGTAGAGAAGGTCGTTGTGTTCATATGCCCATCTACAGTAGTATATGTTTGTTTAGCTGTAGATTTCATGAAAATAGCAAATATTATAGATGCATAAACAGACCCTAGCAGTAATTGATTTTCTGGTTCATCTCAAATTTAATAAACTGTGCTTTCTGAACATTATTTTACAAAATTTTAATACCTTATCATGACAACCTGTTTTCCTGAGACATCATATTACAGACCTTTCAGATAAAGCGGCTTTAATCTCCATTTCTCAAACATCTATCATTAAGTATATTCTGCCTGTGCATCAGAAGAAAATCAGATTAGAAGCAGGCAAGAAATTCTTAACAGCGTATTTTACTTTGAGAGAGAGATTAATGTTGATTTGATTTTTGGGCTGTTGTGTTTTATGGTTTGCATTTTGATTACATCTGATTAACCTAAGGGGAGGCTATGAGAGATGAAAGATTAAGTCATGCTATTTTGAGGGAGATAAAGGATGATAGATGACGAGAACTAAATAACCCACTCAACCAAGCTAATGTGCTCAGTAATCATTAGTCACCTGTGTGATGCTCGTGGTGTTTCATCATCTACAAATGAGCAATGCAAACCTGATTTATAAATGCTTTTTCAAATAAAAGCACTGTTCACTGTCTGCTTTGATTTCAAATTACATTTAATTTGATTATTTTGATAGCCATGAGGTATTTGGGAAAATAATAGTGAGTATCCAAAGTTTTCTAAATTAAAGCACAATACTCATTTTTTCCAAAAATCTTGAAGGTTCGTTTATGATGTGACCATTTCTGTACTGACTGTGCAGAATTAGCAATTTGCCAGTCAGAACGGAAAGGCCTAGAATTACGTGGGAGAAGTAACTCAAAACCTTATTAAGAATTGATTTAAGATGACTCCAACTTCTATAGGTAACATTTCTCCCGGAAAAAAAATCCCCACAAGGAACTTGTATCACAAATGCAAGTGATTTATAACTATGAGTTTGCATAACCTAACTTCTTAAATCCTGTGAATGTTGAAAAGTAGATAGGGGTTGGGCACCTGCCTCCTTGAGAGCACTCTTGGCAATCATGTCCAGTGTTTCAGTTATTTAAATAATTTTTGTTGTTGTTGTTGCTGTTTTTGTAGGGTGTACGGCTGGATTAGAGAGAGCAGGCTCACAGGTTAGCCTAACTGGGCCATATTTATAGAAACTAAGTTGGCATCTTCCCAGAATTTGGATTTTTTTGCATTTTTTAAAGTATATTTAGCACTCTGGTCCTTCTCTGAACAATTCACAATTGTTGCTTTAATTGTATTATTTTTAGAATATCACTGTTGACTTTTTGTACTTTTATTTACTCTGGATTCAAAAACTAACAGCAATAAAAAGCAAAGGTCATTAAACAAACAATGCTATTCTGAAAATTTCAGGAGTCTGGCAAATGGCATAAGGTTTCCTTTCAAATCTGGACTAACCTGGGCTATAGACGAGCCTTTTTAATGAAAAGGGCAGCTTTTGAATGTAGTCCCTAAGGGTAATTATCATTTTGTGGGATCTTATTAGCATGCAAAGTGGCATAGGCGGAATAGCAATATGAGCCTCGGGAGCCAACTGAGGGGACAGTAACGCATATATTATTGTAGCTTGTGCAATAATATTTAGCTGTGTCAAGGGATACATTGGAAAGACTACTCTGGCTTATCCAGGCATTTTATATAATTTTTAATGCCATAATATATTCATTTATTATATACTGAGATTAGAACTTCATTGTGGATTTAGAAGGCAAGGGTTGCAGTTTATTCATTAYAGAAAATTTGGTTTCAGTAAACATCAAGTGATTTGGATGAGCTAGATCTGTGTTTTGTGGCTGTCCATCTTTTCATTTCATTTGGGCTTGGCTTCTGGTTTTGTGGGGGGAGACTTATTTAGGGGTGGATTTGACTTTTTGGCTAGTGAAATCTCAACTTAATCCAAGTAAAGGTTTCTGAAGTTTTGTGGGAATGTGGTACTTGAATACACCTCTTTAATATGGGCCTTTGTTAATACCCAGCCATGTGGAATGTATGTTCACCCTGCTTTGAGCAGGGGGATTGGGCCGGAAAGACCCATTCCTGGTCTTTAGAACCTAAATATGTGTTTGAGTCAGTGTACCTGTGTGCTGCCTGTGCATACCTCACTGTTGCTGAATTAATAAATTAATTAAAAATAGATGGCCATGTTCTTCACCTTCAATTTGGCCACCTTTTCTAGGAAAGGAAGTGTGGGCATGGAGGTGAACGTTGACCTAATATTGTTTACAGGTACTGAAGTACTTTATTCTGCCCATAGGTCAGGTGTTGGTTCATGTGGAAAGGGACTAATAAAGCAATTTGCTTTGGCCTAATTCTATTCCAGAAAAGTCTGTCCTTCTGTGTCTTAATACAGTGGTATATGTAGATAGCTCAGGAGTTCCCTAGTCTGCTCTTCCACTCACAGTGGGGGCAGCTCTCAGATCAGACCAGGTTGCTTTGGGCTTTATCCAGTCGGGGCTTGAAAGTCTCCAGGGGTGGAGGCTGTGTAACCTCCCTGGACAGCTTCTTCCGCTGCCTACCCATCCTTATGGGCAAAAAGCTGCTCCTTATATCCACTGTCAACCTCTCCTGTTTCAGCTTAAACCTGTTGCTTCTTGTCCTCCCTCCACATACCACTGTGAAGAGCCTGGCTCTGTCCTCTCCCTCTGACAAATTCCATTCACCAGGTGAAAACAACATGGTGTTTTAAGTGCTTCTTCAGAAGAATTTATGAAGTAAAGTTTAATGAAGCTTTGTTTTCTACCTTTCTTAATGCCTCCCATCCCATTCACTACTAGAGCTTTTCAGCTGGCATCATGCAATGTCTTAAGTGCCTTCAGAGAGTATTTCTGATTGCTTTCTTTTTTAAGGGATGGAAGAATTTTAATGGCAACCAGCTGAAAAAACAAAACAGTGTAGGATATGAAAGAAATCTACATAATAAGAATTCTGAATTGAATAACATCATGCTGTTAATAACATTTACTCTAAAAGTTRTGTGGCATGTGCCTCATGGTAAATAAAGGAAATTCTATGGCTGTTATACCTAGCTTTCCTCTGAGGATGTAAGTTCAAAAAAATAATGCGAGTCCACAAGAGAACAATATTTTTGGGGAAGAGATTATGCTGGCTGTTCCTGTACTTCAGGGAAAAGAAATTGCCCATGCTCAACAAAAGTTTTCAGGACTGGATTTTGCTCCTATTATAACTGAGGATTTGCCATTTCCTATTCCTATAAGCTTTTCTAGGCTCATATAATCTTGTTTTAATCTCTGTTCTTTTTAAAAGATTAAAAGTACTTGTGAGTTTGAATTTACAGTTCACAAACATATTATATATGTGACCTGAAACTTACAGAAGTTATAGCAATGAGAGAACAACAGAAATTTCCTAGACTAATGCTTTTGTTGTACTATGAGATTTACTCAGATGAACTGCATGTTGGATACATTATATTTGAGCATTTATTTTATTAGTCTTGATGTCTCGTCATGTCTGTAAAAATCGGTAGAAGACAGCGGTGTATTAAAAAAAAAATTGTGGGAGGGATATGTTTCTTCTTAAAATACCATGGGTTTCATTTTTGTTATTTAATTTCAGAATTTTCATGACACGCTTCTATATTTTACTCCTTTTGACATTAGTGGCTGATCTTCATTGGGATTTTATTGACTCATCCTTCTAACTTCTTTGGAAAACCTCATTATATGGTCTATGTTCCATAATTTCAAATATTTACAGTAATAGCAACCACATTGTTTTATAGAAATTTAAATTATTTCATGTGAAAAACAGATTAATAGACAGGCTTTCCCAACATATCTGTATGAATACTTGAAATTTTAAAGCAATTCCTTTACAGTATCTGGAAATAAGATTTTGGTTATTAAGACATGTAGCTATCTTAAGAAAAAAAAAAAAAAAAAACAACACCCAAACAAACAAAAAAAAACCACACAAAAAAACCAACCAAGCAAAAAAAACCCAACCCCAAATCTTTGCCCACAAGATCATCCCAATTTTGCACAAATTTTGTTGCTGCAGATGAGATATTTGAAACCAATATGTAAGACTTTAATGAGAAAATGCACATACACATGGCATATGCAGATTAAAAACCTGAGCCTTAAGTGTTTATGGATTTATGTCCTGGTATAATCATAAAAGTATAAACTTGCTGGTATGAGCAAGTAGATTCATGAAGATATTTGTAAGCCCTTAAAATGTGTCTTAAGATCTCTTGATAAGGATCAAGAGAGACAAATCCCTATCACAGGCTTGACTACAGATTGATTGATACACGTATTTGCCATAAAACTATGCTACCCAGATTTGGAAACTAACACTTCTGTTACTACTTTTATTCTCATTCTTTCTTGTGGAGTCACTCTTCTACTCAAGGGTAATGACAGACTTCTTGAGAATAGTTAGAAATCTTTGGGAAAAGCTTCAACCCTCTCTGTGCGTCTTGTGTTCTGTAGAGAGTAGATCTAATACAGGAAAAATACTATGTGACAGAGGTGATGCTTCTGGGAAGTCCTAGAGAGGAAACTGTCATTGATGGTAATGATAGACCAGATTTAGCCAGCTGTAGATGGGGTGGCAAACAGCTGAGACTTTGAAATCTAGCGGCTCGTCATATATACTGGTTTCTCAAGACTGGAATACAGATACTCAATACAAATGAAGGTCAGAGCAGCTTAGTCTCACTGAAACTCTCTGTTCAATTGTAGGTTATCTGCTTTGTAGAGAATCRAAATACCAGGATGATGGCCTGTAATTACATAAAATGATGACAAATACTCAAACTTTCCTGTGAAAAATGTGGTCAGTACAGAAGCCATGATTTATTGCGCTTTTATTTTTTTGTGTTTTGCAATCTTCTTTAAGTTCTGTTTTTGATTGGAATTAAATATTTCAGAATATAAAACAGTTGATCTTACTGTGTATTAGTATGTCAGTGCTCTTTAAAGCTCAGAAATAGCCCCATAGAAACCATAGGTTGTGTAATTATGGAAAACTTTAGTTTTTGAAAATATGTGAATAGTTGCATATAAAACAAAACCTGATAGCATTCTCTATATGTAATTTTGTAAATGAATCCCTACTTTAGTGTAAGGGCACACCCAAAATTTGGGAATGAATTTTATTGCTTATCTCTATTTGTATCTACCATCACAAGATATTGCACTCAAAATTGAAATTGAATAAAGTAATAGGGAGGAAGAGCAAGTGGTTATTTTGGATATCTACTAAGCAAAGAGGACGCTTACTTAAGGCAAGGTCAGCAAAACTGCTTAAGAATGTCATGAGATAATGCTACCAATGGAAGTTTCTGTCGTGGTTTAAGCCCAGCTGGCAACTAAGCACCACACAGCTGCTCGCTCACTCTCCYCCGGRTGGGATGGGGGAGAGAATCGGAAGGGTAAAAGTGAGAAAACTCGTGGGTTGAGATAAAGACAGTTTAATAGGGAAAGCAAAAGCTGCGCACGCAAGCAAAGCAAAACAAGGAATTCCTTCACTACTTCCCATGGGCAGGCAGGTGTTGAGCCATCTCCAGGAAAGCAGGGCTCCATCACGCGTAACGGTTACTTGGGAAGACAAGCACCATCACTCTGAGCGTCCCCCACTTCCTTCTTCTTCCCCCAGCCTTATATGCTGAGCATGACATCATATGGTATGGAATACCCCATTGGCCAGCTGGCCTAGCTGTCCTGGCTATGCTTCTTCCCAGCTTCTTGTGCACCTCACAGAGCATGAGAGCTGAAAAGTCCTTGGGAAGTAGACTACCTAGCAACAACTACAAACATTAGTGTGTTATCAACATTCTTCTTATACTACATCCAAAACATAGCACTATACCAACTACTAGAAAGAAAATTAATTCTATCCCAGCCAAAACCAGGACAGTTTCACCAGGAAGGAATTTAATATCTCAAGACAATTTGATATTTATCTTCTGTAGAATAAAATAAAGCAGATAAAATAGCTAAACGGGAATAAAAGTCCCAGGAGTGCATTGTGCTTACACAAGGGAGCATTTCTGTTAGAATGTCAGATGAAAGATGGTAATGTTTTGGTATTTTTGGACTATTATTTTCTGTTTACATCTGTTTTCCATCCTTACAGGAATTAACAATGAGGCATTGGAATATGTCAAGCAACCACTCAGGTAGCTGTTTTCAGATATGTGGGAATGCCAGGTTGCCTTTCCTTTGTCATAAGCATGAGGAAGGATTAGGAGTGTGTGGTGCAGAGGTGCCTTTGTGTGGGTTGGTTTTAGTCTGCGTGTTCTTTCCTCTCAACTCAAAAGTTGGGAACGGATGACACTTCTCATATAGTCAGAGTTTTTACTTCCTCAGACTAGCTCCTAATGCTTTCCCAGGTTCATGTAAAAAGCAGTGATATTTCAATTGGAAATCTCCCTAGAAAATTTCTCTGCAATATGTCAAAATATTTTTCTTTGATATGACACTATATGTTCCTTTTCTTATTTTTGCTATTACTGCATATAGAATGCTAAATACTTTATCTTCATCCATCTAACAGTTTTCAGACTTCTCTACTTCCTCTGTTTAGCCATAATTTGCCAAATATGTGCTTATACTAATGGATATGGAGCACTATTTCTGTGTGGGCAGACGTGGAGTGTTAGATCATCTCTGAACTTCAGAGAATGTTTATGACAGTCTCCAATGCCAGATACAGAATTGTATTGGGTGGGCAGACAGTAACCAGTCTCCCATCCCTAAAATATGATTAATCAAATGGCATATTGTGCTAGCAATGCTGTTTATTGTCATTCAGTTTAAATGAAAATACATGGCTCTTTAAATGCACGCATTTCAACTTCAAATATTCTTGGCTATCTTGTAAACAAAAATGTTATACCTCATACTGGATCCAGTGGCAGAGGTAGTTCTAGTGCTGCTTTTTAGTCTTACACACAGCCTTATGCTTTTTCCACACTCTTGCTGGTTTTTTTCTCGTGTTTGTTTAAAGGAAACTGCTAATGTAGTCTTTCTGCTGTTGATGAGCATAAAAGAAAGTATGCACTAGGAGTGGTGCTTATGCAGGATGGCTTCATAATCCTTGGACTTCATGTTTTATRATGTTTAGATTTTAAAAAATGAATTTTTTGTTTCATTTAGTTGATTAAAACGGGGCTGACGGGTAGTTCTTTTGCTATTAAGTCTGATCATGTGTTAAAGCCACTGGGAAGGCCTGAGATAAGCGTGAAAGGAGAGTGAATGTGCAATTCACCTTCATATGCATTAGCATCTTATGGCCAGGAATCAAAGATGACTATTTCACATTTTCTTACAAGTCTTAAGATAATGAGCTTGCTAATAAATCAAGTTGGAGACTATTCTGATGCATTGGCCTCACCTGTTTCTGTCTCAAGGGACCTAAGTACCTTGTGTGAATAGTCTAGTAAAGACTGTCTTGGAAAATTCTAGTGTTAGTTATGTTTAAAAAAAGTAAAAATAAAAAACTCAATTGCAGTAACATCACTCTAAGATTTGTATCCATAAATAATTTGAGAAAATGCTAAATAAAGCCTGTCAACATGGGGACTAAGAATAATTTCTCTCGAGTGCTACCTTTCAAATACAAATGAGGAACTCAAAGCTTTGTCTAAAATTTGAAATTTAAATTATTCCCTCCTCTGATGTCCAAATTCACATCCAATCAGTTACCCATAGTAGACAAACCTCACTTTGAAAATAAAGAACTACTTCTGTTAGAAGGTAGAGGCTCCATTTTCCATTCTGTTTGTTTCTGTTTAGCAGTACAATTTTAAACAACATTCAACAACTATAATCTAAATAACAGGCCCCCCCCAACCCTAAGCTTCATCTGTCAACATAAAGCTGGTTCTTTATTTTAGTGCTTCTAGGTTCAGTCTGTAAATTGATCTTTTCTAGCCAAGATGTCAAATAATGTAAAAGCCTGGACTAAAATAAACATTGACTGAAGCTTTTCCATTGTATATTTAAAATGTTAAGGAAAAAGATTATTTATGACTAAGGAAAATGACAACAAGTGTTGTTTAGACACTTAAAAAGTTGAAAGATATTTTGCAGGAAGGCAACAGTGTGGGACTTGTGCAACGTGAATCCCCTTTCATTTTGTCACAGAAACTAGTTTGTGACTGAAAATCACCATCACCCGCAGCATCAGCCTTTCAGCTGTAAATTACCCTTATCTGTTGGACCAGGATATTTTGACACACACCATGCAGAACACTCCATAGCTAAGACACCTTCCTCTGTAATCTGACTACATATCAGTCATGTATACAAGGTTCTTGTATAGTAGGAATGATTCCCATAGCCAGTTGGAATAGAGAAATACTGTAAAAGTTGAGAGATATAATGGAAGGGCATGGAGCCAATGGGAGGGCATACTTCAGTAAAGCACTGCTAGCCTCATGTGCATAAAATTTTATTTGTACACTTGTGTGTGCAGTTAACAACACTGCCTTTTATATGGACCTCTACATAACTTCAGAATTGTATGTGCTTGCTGCTTCTTTCTGAACATCAGAGCATTAGAAACACACATCTTCTCAAGGTATCTGAACTTGCGCTCTGATTTACAACGGTGTTTTGTGTGTGAAAAAAAAAAAAAAAATCCATTAACTTCCCTGTAATGAAAGATGATCTTGTTGGCAAGTTTCATGGGAATTAATGGGAAAAATCTGGATTCATAATGACTATTGTCTTTTCAGTAATATTGAATAGTAAAAGTGAAGAACCACCATCTTTAACTTCTTTATGATAGAATTCTACAGCATAATTACACCTTTCTTTTGAATCTTATTCCATTCTTTAGTATTTACTTTCTTGCTATAGTTTCTGACTATGGTTACAATTGTGAGAATGATCTTATATCAGAAAAAGAAATCCTATCCATCTTTCCCTTCTCGGTGCAAAATATGATTGATTTCTGATTGGAAGCCCAAGTAAAAGGGTGAATATTCTTTTCTAGCAGTAATGGAGAGTAGATTGGACTGAAGAAAATGATCTTATTTCATTGCATTATGAAATAATTTGAAATAATAAAGACAACAGGCAGCATTACTGACAGTTGACATCAGTAAAAATGGATGTGTTTAAAAAAACTTGATGGCATTGGTGATAGAATGAAATACTCTCCTACGAGTATATATAACTGTTTTTAAAAATAGATTAACAGTGCTCCTTATTGCAGAGATTTTCCATGGATTAGAAAATTGACCTTATTTTGCTCCAGATTTTGAGAAATTTTCAGTGATGCTGGTGCCACTTTGGTTTTCACTCCCAGAATATTCTGAAGCAATGGCAATTTACAGAAGAAACGTCTGTAGCACAAGAGGCTTGTGTCATTGATGTTGTTGGTAACTCCAGGCGCAGACACTGTTTTAGTTTTTGGGCATCTATAGGAGAAAGAAGAGTTGGAGTAGCTCCCTCCTGAAGAGGCTCAGGTAGGAGGATGAGGGGCGATTTCGATGGCAGGGCGGAGGAGGAGCTTCAGGCAGTTAAAATGTATAAATAATCTGAGTCAGGATTTGCTAAATGGCCTGACTAGGGTTAGGTTTCTCTCTCCGTTTTGAGACAACTAAAACCAAATATTTTGTTAGAAAAGCACAGAAAACAATAAACTGTCCATTCTTTTTTCTTTTTTTGACAAAGAAATATTAGTAACCAKTTTTTAAAATGTATTGTTTTTCTTTTGAACTGTGTCCCTTAGTGCTATAAAAACATTCAGCATAAGAGGTACAGTACTAAATAATTGTGGATTCATGTTCTGTCTCTTAAACGAAATAGAATCATAGAATCATAGAATCATTAAGGTTGGAAAAGACCTCTAAGATCATCGAGTCCAACCATCAACCCAGTACAAATGCCCACTAAACCATGTCCTGAAGCACCTCATCCACACGTTTTTTGAACACCTCCAGGGATGGTGACTCCACCACTTCCCTGGGCAGCCTGTTCCAATGCCTGACTACCCTTTCAGTGAAGAAATTTTTCCTAATATCCA
>JASVER010000042.1:5562585-5627996 GCA_030449065.1 Oceanodroma leucorhoa
TTGAGAGAATTTGTGCTTGTGAAGAATTCACTGTAGCTGATTTGGGGGATCTTTTTGTAATTTTTGCTTTGTTTCTATGATGCTACTGGTTTCTGGTCAAAATCCTGTTTGAAAATTATGTCCAGACTCTTTCAAATTGCTTGAAGATGATGCAGCAGCATTTTCTAACCAGCTGCAGAATGTTGCTATGTCCTGTTAGCCTGTATTTCGTCACAGGAGCTTCCTCATTTCAGGCATAGATGAAGGAATTCCTTTAAGTGGTTTGCAATATGGTCTGAAATTCACAGTGGGAGGTGTTTTAGACAAAGACTGGAGCATATAATTTGTATAACCTCCTTGTAGTCCAGCTAGTTACATGAAGGCTGACTAGAGCCCAATAAATGAAAATGATTATGTATAAAATTTTATTTATATGGCCATTTATTGGCTTGAGAGAGCWCCAGAAATTTATTTTTAATGTCTAAAAAGCAGATGAAATAAAAGAAGGGTAAAACTTTAATGTTTGTCTAAAGAAGGTAGCACTTTTACACATGTTTAAAACCAGTATGATTTATCTTGTTAATCAAACCTGCGTGCTTCTGGAAATCTCAGCCCTGACACGTGGCAGCATTATCCAAAGGAGAAGTAGCATTTCTGTTACACGTTCCACTGTAAAATTTGCTTCTACTTTTCCTGATGTAAGAAACAATAATGAAAAAAATCTTCCTTCAAATTTTATTTTTCAACAGGAATTAACTGTCACCAGCATTATCAAAGTTCAGGTGAATTCAATAGAATTTCTTGCCATTAATAAATGGAAAGGTCATAGGTAATTTCTACTCTCTGGTGGCTTATGCTGGGAAAAGAGTAAGGAGAATAAGACCAAGAATTATTTGTTACTCTATTTTTAGAATTTTGCAAGTTTGAACAGTGTCCCTTCTTTTATTTTTAAAAYCTGCCTCCTTTTCTCATCTTTCTTCTGCTTCCTTTATCTCTGTTTAAGCACTTGATATGTTTGCTGTGTGAGCTGTTGCCACCAAAGCATAACACCTCTGGAATAATCCTAGAAATGTTCTATCGGTCTTCTACTTGTAATGAGTCCTGATCAGAAATTCGGGGGTCACAGAAAATAATTCTCCCCCTTGAAAGACTGTGTCCTTTAGGAAAAGGCCTTCAGTACCATGCAAAAGACTATTGAAAACAGTGGTGTTTTCAGAATAGAAGTCAGAGCACATTTTGTATGTCTCCACTGAAATGGGAATGCTTTTTAAAGTAGTGTTGGTTTCAGAGGGGAGGAGAATCAAGTTTTCCAGAGAGATTTGCTTTCCTTCTCTCATCTTTTGTCCGATGTTTGACATGTTCTCTCAGACACTGAAAACTGCTACATTCTGTTTCAGAGAACACATGGTGGTGTTCTCATTTATGTGTAGTATACTCAAAACATACAAGGCCAGTATTTGAAAGCACAAGATAAGTGGTGACAAGGATGAAAGCATTCTGTCGTCCACTGCTCATATACTGTAAGCAAATTATTGTTGTATTACTCTCAATCCTCATTCTCTCTTTACCATGGGAATTGCTTGAAAAAGTTTATTTAGAAAGTGAAATACAAGAGCCATCTAGTTAACAGCTATCAGTCTGAGAGGGACTTGCAGGTCACTTATACAACAGAAATTAAACGGGTAGTATCTTACAGTGACTGAAAAAAGAGTGGGCGGATAATCACAGCTTAATAACTACAAAAGCTGTGTAGCATTTGTTTCAGGTTCTTTTTTAAATCCTGGAAATAAAAGCTTTATACACAGTCCTTCAAGGAGTTTCATGCTTTCTTATCTCAGTACAGTTATTTTTATTGAACTCAAAAGAACCACTTACAAATAGATAGCTAACCATTTTCATTATGGTGTGCTGAATCAATTCTGTTTGCACTTACATGCAAATGTGAAAACTCATTTTTATAGCATTTTTAAAAAAACTGCTGTGGCTTAATATTACCAAGGTCTGAAATTAACCTGGAGAAATCTACCAATTTTCGTTAAGCCCGTAGCAAAACCCAACCAACCAAAAAAATTCTAACCCAAAACTGAAAAAAGTCATTACATTTTACTGTAGATCTTTCCCATTATCCCTTTCTGTTTCAGCTGGGGAAAAAAAAATAAAAGTTCCCAGTACAAAAAAGAAAGAAAATAACAAGAGTGGAGTGGAGCAGGGGGGAAATACAATAGCTAGGACTTGGAAAATACCTTGGAAAATCCTAGACTGGATGCATAGAGGTTCAGGGCCAGCCTGCTTTTCCTATTTTTTTCCATATTGATAATAAACAGAAAAAAAAGTACAATTGCTTGCTTTGAGAACTGGGAGAGGAACCTTTAGTTCTAAACTTACATGTAAGGACACAAAAAGGTTTAAGGATCGGTGGCAGGCAACTCCCTGAATTCAATCTGAAGCAACACCACAAAAGCTTAATTTGTCTAACTGGTGTTTTTAAATGAGTTGGTAGTTTGTGTAATATGTTCCAGCTCATGGAGCAATACTCCAGCCCACTGTATGACTTCACATGTCTGCTGAGAAGATCCGAGGGGTACGATGTCATAGCACACAGAAACAAAGCCGTTGCCTGAGAACATCAGGTTTTTTCTTGAGTGCTAAATCCACAGCTCTGAGGCAGTGTACTTGGTAAAAGAAAATAGTGTTTCCTCCCCACACTGCAGTAGCTTTGTGATTGGATGGAACATGGTTTCAGGACATGGTTTAGTGGGCATGGGTGCTGGGTTGATGGTTGGACTCGATGATCTTAAAGGTCTTTTCCAACCTTAATGTTTCTATGATTCTATATCCTTGCCCAGTATTTTCAGTCTCTTAAGTGCAGCCTGAGTATTTTTATTTATGCAATCTAAGAGCAACTGCTAGGAATGCTTAAGATATGATGCGCCATAACAACAGAATACATTTGACCTGAATGTGGATGGCAACGTGAGGCACAGTGTTTATGGCAGATGATTTTGTTCAGCTTTTGATGTTATGGTCTCTTTTTTTTTTTTTTTTTTTTAAAACATGCCTAGCAAAAGCAATGCGATGCCCAATGTGACATTGCTTTTTTAGCTTCTGAAAGCTACAACTCTCATTCTCAGCATTTCAGAGTACAGACTGTCAGTATATGTAAATGTCCTGCAGGTATGATTGTAATGCCAAACAGCGTGGAAGTTTTCCATTACTTCAGAGATCTCTAGATATTTTGAGAAATACCAAGTATGGATACAGACGTCTGTGTTCTTTCATAAGTTTGATTCTTTTTCAGTAAATAAACAGGAATTATTGGTGTGGTTAGCTAGCTGGTTTTTTCATACTAAAATGTTAATCTGTTTTAAGTAATGTGGACATCTGCTGAAATAACTAACACTCATTTTTCATGTACTTGTGTTAAATACCCTTAATGTGTGCAGGTATAAGGGCAAATGAATTAGAGGGAAAATACAATTTGGCAACATCTACACTTTAATTTTTGTCAACTTTATCAGGGTACAAAAGTTAGTGTTTCTATGTTAGAGGGACAAAGAGGTAGAAGGTTAGAAAAGCACACATCTAACTCAAGGAATAAGCTGTTATCTTTTATGTTTATTTCTTCATTGTCTGACTAAACTTGGAAGAAAAATAAGTTACTGTGAATGTAAATGAAAAGCATGTGAGATCCTCTGTTCTTTCAACACATGGCTTATGGTCTGCAGAACAAACTAAATCTTAAGTAAATATTTGAAAACAACAGTTACAGTATTGGACCCAAAGTAGGATGCTGCCTGTTGTAAGACACATTACATATYGTGTCGTTAGGTCTACTCAATTCCAGAGAAGTCAGATGTTTAAATGAACTTGGGGGTAGTTTTAATGAAGTTTGAATTTAACTTTGAACACAAGTCATTTTTCTTACTCTGAGACTCTCCTCCTTTCATATATCATTCAGTCAGTCAAACTGTATGCTATTGTTGACTTATCTGTCCTCCATTGTTTTGGCATATAGCAACATGCAGTTACATGACTGCACTCTTTGTAACATATGCACCCCAAACAGGACTTTTATGCCAAATATCACTGACAACCCATTCATCGACTTGGCAGGGTACCCAAGCACAGTGAACTGTGTAGCTCTGCGCAGCCTCTCCCTCTCCACAGTCGCTGTGTTGACAGAATCTGCACGTCTCCCAGAAGGAGATGAGAGAGAGATGTCGGGCTCTGCCAGGCAGTTAAGCAGAAGCTGTCAGCTTTTTCCAGCAGTGTGCAAGTTCTGTGTAGCCTCGGATACCATTGTCAGAGCAGGTACAATAACACTTGTAAATCTGACTTCTGAGTGCATATTCAAATGAAGTGCTATACAGGTGTGAAAATCTCCTTACCTTTGCATTCTTACTGAGCATAGTAAACTTCCTTGGGCAGAGCTGGCTAGTTGTAAATGACATCTACATTCACCAGTCCTCACGTTAAGACAAGAGTTACCATGCCATGTGTGAAATTTGACTTTGGGTCTAAATGAATCCTCATTCAGAGTAAGTTCTGGCATGGGCAATTTCAATCCAAAAGATGAAGTTTGGAAAAGTTCCGAGTCTGTTAATAAGACTGTAACAAAACTGTGTAGGGACTTGAATTTATAGGACTTTCTCATAGTATATACTTCTAATTATTAGGCTTTTAAAGTGCATTCCTACCTGCTCTAGCCCTGCCTCCAACAGCCAATTAGAGCTTGCGCAGATGTCTATAAGAAATTAAAAATGAGTAAGTGTGTGGTAGAGCCAGTGCTATTTTGTTTGTCCCATTTCCAAGCTAATCAACAATCTCCACCTCTAGAAATCTTGTGTCTCTTGTGGCTGATAGAATAGTGCAACATGGGAGACAGGTGGAATCTTTTTATATATATATATATAAAATATAATATATAAAATACAGGTGGAAACAGTATTATAATTATTATTTTCAAGATTTGTGAATTTTCCTTTTGAGGTACTGTACACACATCTTAATGCAGAAAGTGCCAGGAACAACTTACAATTGCTATGAAATCCACTTCTGTATCAGTTACATCACTGTTTACCCTGATCTTCGGTGTATACCTCTGTTCAAAGCTAGAGCTTAAAAAGGACAAATTTGTATGACCTAGTTAGGACTGGATCTTAAAGCAAGTTTATCTTCTGTTATCTGTGCTCTTCTGTTGCATGTAAAAATGAAATGTGCTATGACTTACTACTGTGCATAATATATGAATCTTCTCATTATGGTAAATTTACAGTGATTAAAGTGGTCTCAATTAGCTTAGCACATACGAAGAGGCTAGCAGTGAATTAGACTCCATTCTCCTCTCACATAAGGTGTCCCTTGTTCATGTTAAACCCTTCAAAGATTCCTCTTCTGAGCCACAAGCTGTGATGTGAGATTATTAAAGGGTCTTCGCTTGATCCTGGCTTCTGGTCTTCGGGGAGAAAAAACAGCCACTGGATCAAAGAGAGGTGTTAAACCTTAATAGGTTCTGCCAGAAAGATCTATAGCAAAGTGGAGACGAGCTGTACAGATATTGATACGACATGCAGTTATTTCAATAATCTATTCAGGATAGCTCCCACTAAAGCAACATGTAGCTGGGACCTGCGTAATCAAGTTTTCTTCTAGTCTCAAAGTTATTTACGTAACTTCACAGAACTGTGGTAGAGGAGGTAGAACTGATCAGAACAGTAGATAAATTAGACAAAGGGAAGAAGAAGAAATCAGTGCTGCCAAAAACGTGCCACTGAACGATAACCATCTCCTTTTATATTTGAAGAGAATTAGTGTGCATATACTTCATGCAACAGTCTGCAGACGCTGTGGACTTTAACACTGGAAATACTGCATGCTGTAGTCTTCARTCAATGTGGTTCATCCTGCTTCCTCCACAGCTTCACAGGCATAATTTGACCTCCGTGTACTCATTTCTGAGCCTTTTATTTCATCAGGCTCCAATCCACTGAAGCATTACCCAGACTTSTTTTATGATTGCAGACATAATTAGGAAAAGACATAATTAAAGTCATAAGCACTTTTTATGGATATTGCCATGATTTTTGGCTGTTTACATCTGGTATCTTTGAGAATTCACTGACTTGAACACAATATCATGGATTCCAGATAATCTAGATAAAGTGAACGGTGAAGAGTAAAGCATAATTATCAAGTCACTACAAAACGTAACTTTTCATCTACAGGCTTTGGGCCTAAACCTGCACTAAATGTGTGTGGTTAATTTGGTTGTGTGCACATACAATTACATGGTTTTGCTAATTGCACACACATAGTATAAACAGGAATGGTTGCATAGGAGAGTTCCAAAACTACGGTTCTGTCTTCCCCCCCCCCCAAAACCAAACAAACAAAAACCCAAAAAAAAAAAAAACAAAAGGCAAACAAATCACTTCAGTAAATGAACGTTTCAAGCCATGTACTTCTAATCTAGCAAGTTACTGCTCTTTATTTCATTGCCCAACCATTTTCTTAGATTTTTTAGTTTCACCTACTAGTATCCTTGTTTCTTATCCAGTAGGGTCAAAACCCCAAAATACTGTTTTTTGTCCTATGAGGAAAGAAGAAGTCATGGTTAGCATTTAATTCATACTAGTCCCCATGCGTGCTATAGCTCTGTACCAATCAACTGTGTAAAATGTCTTTGTATTCTTTGGCATTAACATCACACTCTGGTAATAATGTTTATTAGATGCAGCCTTTCAGTATATCTGGCATCTTCTACCTAAAACATAAAAATCGCTACTAGTAACTAGCACCCCAGTTCAACCAGATAATTAAGGCCGTAGCAAAACTAATCAAATTCAGTGCATATGTGCAGCATAAGTAGTGAACTGTCTGAATCTGAAGGCAGTTAAGGTATCAGTGCAAAACAATAACCATTTAGCAGAATGAAAACTGAGACTTAATGAAGTGATTTCCTTAATTGTGCAATAAAGTCAGTAGTTTACAAGACAACCAGGAACACTAGCTTTAAAACCTTGTTCTATCTACTAGGCCACCAGAGTACAGAAGCATCACTTCTAGGAACAACCAGGTTTGGTTTAAATATAGCTCAACTAATACTAAAAATTGGTTGGAGGAGTGGCGGATGTGAACAGATATGCTCTTTGTGCCTTTGCTCTAATGCTAAGCAATATTTTACATTTCTTGTAATTTAGTGGCATAGAAAATTCCCAAAATATCCTTAAATACTTCAGGAACTGTAACTCAAACTCATAGAAAAACATAGGTGGTCTTGTTTTCATGCCCTGTATTGTATATTATTGAGCCATATACAGAATAATACCCTGCCAAATGGTGATCCCATAGCCCAAACRAATCTCTGTAGAGCAGATGGGAGTTTAACAGGGGAAGAGACAAGCTGACAGCTTTTCCTCAAATAAGAGTCATACGGTGTGTTTCCAGTGTCAAGCTGGATTTGACGTTCAATTAAAAAAGCACCTCAGGAAAAAAAAAGAGCAAAAAAACCCCACCCCACAACCCCCCAAAAAATGAACTAGCACACACGTGCACTGATACAGCTACAGTATCAATGTGGTCTTATTTAAACCTGAAACCTTGGTGCCCAGAGGGGCATATCATTTTGTGGAGGGGGGAAAAAACTTGACTTGAGGGTATAGTGATGCTTAATAAGCAAAAGGAATTACTATACCTACTCAGCCCAAGCTGCTATAATTAGAATATAATATGGATGGTATATATTCTGATAGGCTCAAGTACAATAGTTGTGTGTGGGGAGGGGGGTTGTGCATTTGTGAAGTCAAGAATATTGAAGGTATGAAAAACCTTAGCACCTTTGCAGAAAATACTTGTAATCATAGAAGATGTTTCTGTGCTTCAGTTCTCTGTTCAAGATCACCACATCATGCAAACCAAAGGCAACCATAGCTGGCTCTGGTATCCTTTTGATTACCCACAGATTTTTAGGGTATTTTCTGGAGCAGTTTCTGTCCATAAGGTGGTCCTGTGTCTCTCTCAGCTCTCCCTTGCTGCTGTGCTCTCCCTTGGCAGCAGCAGTTGCTGGCACTCAGTTCCTTCTTGAAAACTTCTCACACTCAAAGGGGAGAAAGAAACACCAGAATCAGTGTTAAAAAAGGTATGAGATTCTAGAGAAGGTTCCCTGAACCCTTTATGACAAAATACATTGGTTTCCCTCAGCCCTTTTTTTTTTTTTTTTTTTTTTTTATTTGTGGGTGCCTGCTTACATGGAGAACCTGAAGATGATGAATCTGATGATGGCTATATGAAAAAAGAACACAAATTAGGAAGCTAGGATTGTTCCCTTTGCAGTTAGGCCAGGATTATTATAACAACTTGCAGATTTTATGCTATTTTCTGAAGGTTCAAACTCCGTGTCAAAAAACCTGATGGTTGGGGAGGGGGGAAAGCAGCATAACACAAGTTCCTTGATGTTTCTCTGTGACTTGGCACATAAGTACCTTATTAATTTTATTATTTAAAATTGTGCATCATACTTACTGCTCTGAAAAGGAAATGAGCATAGTATATTTCCCAAGGGTTTTTTTTCAATATAAGTGACAGATGTAGAGATGACAAGACAAACTAGCAAACTGTAACTTGGAGGGATTTTGTTGTTAATTTTTGAAGTAATTCTGTGCAACTTCCTTACTATATCAGGTTTAATATAAGTACAGAATTTATTTATCATTACAGTGGTAATGTAAACTACTACAATCCTGCACTAACAATTGCTTCATTCTGGGTAGGAATGTAAAAGCAATAGTTATTCCTATTTCATAAAGGGATTTATTAACTTTGAGTAAGATTTTCAAAGATGGTGAGGTAGGTACCTAATAATGCCTAGATTTTGAAAAGTGCTAAGCAAGTTGCATGGTTATTTTCTAATGCTTTTGGAATTATCTGACTGACATTTTTGGTGACTTCTGAAAACCTCAGTAGCTGTTCATTGGTACTTCTAGACACATGAGTTTCTTTCATATTTTGTCTGTGTGGAGCTTAGCTGTCACTCAGGGATATACTCAAAGTGTGTGAATGGCCAGAGTTGCTACTGACTTGGAAATTTGTCTGAGCAGTTCAGCTCTTGGGCATCTCTGAGCAGGAAGTAGATGTTCCTCCAGCTGGAGCCTAGCAGGATTTGCAARAGAGATCACTGAATACCGCAGGGCAAAAACAGGCTCTTTACAAAGCACAGGCTCTGCTCGGATCAAAGGTGATCGTGCCCCGTTGATGGAAAGACAAACTGCTCAGAGCACTGACTGATCGCAACGTTCAAGTGGTGGACACGTGATCAGTCCCAGCTGTGTTTTAAAAACTTGCCTTTCTTGATTTTCTTTTTAGGGGAAAGTCACAGGTGCCTCCCTGTGGAAGCATTTGCACCTGCAGTCTTGCAGTGAACAGAGGTGGCTTCTGTTAGGGCTGAGTGTGGTAGCTTTGCCTCGGGGAGGTGTGGTATTTCAGAGCTGCTCTGACGTGAGCACTTCCTCATTTTCATTAGTGCTTTTTATTTCCTTATTCCTCCAAGCAGTTGCAGGTCAGTGTCATGACTTACACAGCTCCTTGCCCAGCTTGTTGGTTGCTTTGAATCCCACACAGAGATACATACTTCTGCCCACATCATGTATATTGAGCCTAGACCCTGAATTCAGGCCCCTGAGATTCCCATTGGGGACAACAGTCCCAAAACTAAGTTAGTTGGCATCAGACTTCAAGGAATCAGAATCCTTCACTGGTATTATATCCCTAGTTGCTTTTAAAAGTAGTCTTTGGAGTCCTGCATAACTTTGGCTCTGTTGGAAACAAGTTACCCTGTTTTATTATTCAGGTTAGCTATTTCATAAATAAGTACCAGATTTCAGCCATTTTGGTAATTGTCTTAGTAGAAAGAAGCTTTTGAAACTATTGTTTCTACTTTCATTTAATCCAGGATGATGCTATTTCATACAATTGGATACTAAGGAGGATTACTACTGGTTCTGGCTTTGTTGTCTTAAAGCACTAGCTGTATTGAGATTTAAAAAAAAGCAGCAACAGTAATAACTAAAAAATTACCATTTCTCTAGGGAGCCAAGATTAAACATCAATATAATGTGCCTCTGTAGAACATTTAAGTCCCATCAACAGTAGGACATGAACTTTTTACACCACCTTTGACAAGAGCCAGTTAAGACAGTCTTTATGGATTTTCTTTTTTTTTTTCTCATTTTATTAAGTAGTGAATTTAATCCCTGTGGAATTTTAATAATTTTAACTGCAGCAGGAAAAAATATTTGTTTCTCTCTTTAATAAGGTTCTCTCTTTAATCAAGTAAAGGATAGTTTGTCTCTTGTCTACTATTCATGTGTTTCAGTGAATCGTAGATTTAATAAAAGTTGAAATCGTGTATAATGTTCAGTAAAATACAGTGAAATGATATGGAAACATTATTTATTGGTGTAGGTTTTGAGACACTGTGAATATATAACTGGATGCTTGGAAAACTAGAATATCACAGCCTGTACCCAAAGTATGTATATACTTACATATAAACAATAACAGCTTTGAAGAGAAGCAATATTCTTGGAAATCTAAAAATTGCATCAAGTGAATTAGTAGGGTCTTTTCTATGAAAGAATTCAGGCATGTTAGTATTCATTGATTGCTCTTATTATGGTAGCAGTGGTTGAATCAGTGCTGATCTATACCAAAAGCTGCTCACTGGACTAGATGACAGGGTATCACAGAAGGATGTTACCAGGCTGAAAATTCCTACAACCAAAAAAGCACAGCTTTATTATATTTTGTATAGTGTTTATAGTTCTGTGAATTATTTAAAATTTCTTCCTTTTATCCCAGGTTGTACGCGACTTTAATTGGTAGCTTTATTCGTAAAGTGTTGAAAAGTTTTTTAATCTGTACAAGAGACCATAGCAAGGAAGAATTCACAAAGGACCTTGAAAATTCATATCAAAGACAGCAAGTTGTTATCACTAAAACCAAAAAGCAATACTGAAGTCATAAATAAAATTGGGACTGTCCTAAAATTCAGGAATAACCTCTCTCTCTTTCAACGCATGCTGTAAAGAACTGAAATTACACAGTTCAGAGCATTTCTCTTATCTGAGCAGTAGGTAGGAGAAAGTACATCTTCCAAAAACCAAATGATGCTTGGATAATTGACAGAATTAGTAAATAGAAGATGAAAGGTGAGAAGAAGGAAGCAAATATCAGAATTTTTATGATTTTATCACTTCTCCTTGAGAACCTGGAGGCATAACACTCATAAAACATTACAGACACCAAGAGATCTAATGAACACACAGCATCATAAAGAGATGACATTTGCATTAAAGGGGGCTTTATCTGTTGCGTAATTGCATCTCAAGTAATGTAGAAAGCTGAACATAAGAGCTGCCAACCTAACTCACTAAATCAGTGGGAGGTTATACTGCAGGAACCTGATAATCGTGCCATAGTCATGCTTTAATGGTGCCAGGACATGGATATGGCAGCAGCAGCCGGTGAGAGAGCTTGTAAGCCAGGCTCCCTGGTCTGCACTAGATTCTGGAGCTGTTCATCATGTAAAAGGAAGAGCAAAAGGAGTAGTAGTATGACTTACTCATTTCAAAAGTGACAAAATAATAATTGTCTTCAAGGCAGTAATATAAAAATAATTATTTATTTAGCAGCTAGTTTTAGATCACAGTCACAAATCAGAGAGCAAATGATTAATTCTTCTATGGAGGTATGGTCTGTATTGTGAAGTTCTGTTTTACAATAATGCTGAAATCAAGCCTCCTAATTTTGCTGTTCTGGAAGAATACAATTCTTGTTTGTACTTGCAGATGACATCAACAATGCAATGGAATTGTACACATCAGCAAACTGCAGTGGTAACCCATAAATATGAGGCTATGCAGTTGGCTATACTGAATAATGTGCAGAAACTGGGCATTACGTGTGATTCTGCCTACCCAACAAAAAACTTCAGAAACCCTCAGATATGACACCATTTTTTCCTCATTGTAGAGTTTATAGAAGCTGTGGCATCTGCTGAACAACAGTGCCCATTCTGTGCATTCAAAACTAGCACTCAAATATTAATTCTTAACAAGGCATTAATTTGCATCTGTCCATAGCTGCAGCTGACCTAGAGTGTAGCAGCAAATAGACTCCCTGGCATGAAGGACCACACTTGTATCCTGCGTGTCTCCATGTCTTCCTAGGGCTGTCTACAAAGCASAGGCTGTGTTCAGGTTGGCAGCCTTGCCATTTTTAAAATCTTGATGTTTTATACTTTACTTAATTCAAGTCTTTCTCAGACCTTGTCTTTGCCTCTACTCAAATACGTTGATGATCTTGCCAATACACTGCAGGCTGTTAATCAGATCCCCACTACTGTGACCTTACAGTCTGCTTTTTTTAAAGGAAAACCACCAAAGATTATTTGTTGTTGAATCACTTCTTTTGCTGCTTACTTTCTGCCTTGTGGCCCTTCTCCCCCTTTTCTTCTCTTGCCCTGTGTGTTTCACCACCTGTGTGAACTGATTGGTAAATCTTTATATTTAGAGCAATGTGACTTCATTTTGGATTTCTGAAAGGAGGAAACTTTACTGCTTCCTAGAATTTTTACTGGGGGGTGATTTAAAGTAAAAACTATTCTTTGTATTTATCTACGTTATAATGTAACAACTGCATTATATCCTCATGTTTTCCAGTTCATCTTGCAAGTACATATTTTGCTCTTCTACATGGATCTAGKCTAGACCTCACAAAGTTCTGATTTAGAATGAGCAAAAACGGAACAGGATTTTGCAGAAAATCTTTGCTTTCCTCAGAAGATGTTCCTGGCTCTTGTTTTGATTTCTCAAAGAAACATATTTATTTAACCTACAATATTTAAATCCTGGCATGCTGTCATGCAAGGATCTTCTCTTATCCTTATTTTTATATTCACTGGGCTCCCTCACTGAATTTCCATTTTGCTTGTTACAATGTCTTGTCATGTGCTGACCCCTCTCACCAAAGGGGCAATTCCCTTAATGTCATTAGAGATGTAGGAACCGACAGCAAGCTTTGCTCTGAGTGCTACTACAGGATATTTTGTGGGTATTTAGTTGTTCTCAACAATTTCTGTTTGGTTTTTGCCAAACATAAAGCTTCCATCAGAAGAAAAATTCTAGAATTCATTGACACCTCATACCATCTTTATATGCCTTTATTTTTATTCTTTATCTCAATTAAAGTTTTGAAACAAATAAAATAATCACTGAGACATACCCTGAAATTCTTAGCTCTAGTGCTTAGGTCTTGATCTGCACTTAGTAGCAGCTGTAGTATTTTACTCATTATTTACCATTTTTTTATTTTGTTGCATTGAAAAATTAATTCAATGAAGAACCTTCAAGAGAAGATCCCCTCCTTTCTTAGGCATTTATAGAAAAATATTTCCATTTTTTATTTTTCTTTGATTAAGCACTTAATTAGGCTTGTGTGAAGTGAAAGGGAACAAATATTATACAGCAAATACAGTCATCACAGCGTACTTTCTTTTTCTAAAGCATGGAGTTTCAGGTAGGTTTTACCCATTACAGTGAAGTGGTGATTTTTTTTGTTTTTAGAAAGTGCTGAACACTGTCTGGTAAAACTCTCTTCTATATTACGTGAACCTGGGATTCAATCCATTCATTGTGCTAATGCGGTTTTCTTTTGTGTAGTATTGCTGATACCTGTGACTTACAATTTCTTCACTATCTACTTGTTTTTATGTCAGTAGAATTGAAGCTTACATGTGGACAGAAACCCAGCTTTCTAAACCGATGAGCACCTGTAAAATTGAGAAATTAAAAAACGTCCCTTGTGTTTTACTGAGCACTTCGGACATGCTCTCTACCATGAGATGGCAGCAGTGAGTAGCATCTGCCCGCTAACCATTGTTAACATGCGATAATACAGATTTTACTGAAGGCTCCAATGAAGTTAACAGACAAACCTTACATACACCTTGAAGTTAGAAGTATGGGGAAGACATATTGAGCTAATAATCAGAAAACTTGTTAAGCATTGTCGTCTGAACTGTTTTTCCCAACTGAAAGTAGAAGCTGTATGAATGTAAACTGTGCAAAGAATCGTTAAGTGCTACAAAGAATGGTTCTAATATTAATATAAATAAATGCAACTGAATTAACATTATTTATACTTCGCCCTAAAAGTTTTTCTCATTTCAATTCCTTGTCATGATTTTTTGGATGATGGGTGTTTCTCACCTCATTTTTGCTCTATTATTTTTTTTTAACTCTTTATATTCTGGGAAGCATTTACTGCCTAGAATATGTCTAAAGTAGCAGGAAAGGGAAGAAGAGGTCAAAAGCCAATACCTCTGTGCAAGTTCAGTAACTCCTGCAGCTTACTGCTTCCTTGGAATACCTCTATGGGTTTCACGGTACTTGGGATTTTAGTGCCTCAGATTATTGTAGCTACACAAAGAAAGAAGAATAAGGATCAGAGTTCTTTGTAGTCTTAACAGCAGGTGACTGAGCTAGGATAGGGGCTTGTCCTGTGAGCCACAGGAGAGATCTGCCTTGTGATATCCTCACAGCAGTAGAGAGTGAGCTTTGGAAGTTTAAAGTTTTGTTCCATTTGTGAAGTTCCTCTGAATTGTTTTTAAATAATTTTGAAAGTGATCCAATACAAAATACATAGAAAACACAACAAAATACAAGAAGACCACTTTCCCTGTGGTCTTGCTCCTTTGCAGAAAGAATATTTTTGAAGCTTATTTGCTCTCGCTTCCCAAAATGATTTGGTAAGGATCAGATTGGGATGACTTGCTATTTTTGGTTAGAGAAATGGCAGAGTCCAAGCAAAGGACAGAATCCAAGTCCAGTACTGCTGGCTAGCATGTGAGGACCTCTGTGTGTGGGACACCACTGTTTTGGTTGCATCCCAGTAAAGAAGGGATGCAGTAGATGGTGTTGCTGGTTCACAGCTGCTGATAACAAACAGGATTTAATGTTTTACTGAAGTCATCATGGGTGCCACGTTACATCTAGGCATTGGGAAGCTGGAGTCTTACCACTTGTCACAAAGGACTTCCAGGTCAATCCTGGTTGTTTTTAAATAATGTTCTTCCTTAAGGAGCATAGGAGACCAAATTTACCTTTGCTGTCACTAGCCTTCCCACTGATTTGAGGACAGATTGAATAAACACAGGAATCAGTCCTTCGTGGTTTTGGGGTGTTTTTTTTGTTTGGGGTTTTTTTTTGGGTGGGTTTTTTTTGTGGTTTTTTTTTTTTATTACTGTTGTATCCCACTGTGGAATACAAAGATAAGTGTGAGTAGAAACACGCAAAGCTCACACAGGAAACTRCTCAGGAAAATAACTCCACTGTTAAATGTATTTGCTAGATTACATCTCTGTTGGAGTTCAGTTAATCATTGAAGAGCCTCTGATTTGTGTGGTCTTCGTAACACATTAACAGAAGGAGCTTCTCACTGAATTGTAGTGCTCAGTTTGTATGACCAGAGGATGTTGTTTGGGTTTTTTTAACCTGGCAGAAAAAGGTACCTGTTTGCCATTAGTATGATTCAAATGCAACAGGACCTGAATCTTGTTTTGGTTTTGCTTTGCTTTGGGTTTTTTGCCAATAGCATAAGAAAGAAGCAATTCAAATTTTGTACTTCATATCCATAGCTGTTCAGACAGAGTATTGTCTCCTAAAATAAAATGAAAAAATGTATTTTCTGCCTCATATCCCACTCTACAACAGTTTACTGCAAAAACTCTGAGGTATTTTCATTTCAGATGTTGTGCTGCTTAAAGAGGAATTCGCTGTTAGGTCTCTAACATTCAAAAGAGATTTCCAAGCCATTGATTCAGTGGATGGTGCGTCATCTAATGTGTAAAATATCCTTGAAAACTAAAATCAGGCTCTGATGGCAAAGTTCTGTGGCTGTCATAGTATCATGCTACATCTCTTAAGAGATGTCTGTTTCCAGACAGCTAGTTTATCTGGTCCCAAAGTAGGCTTTCGAACCACTGAGGTCTATAACTTGTTAATGCTAGTCATTAGAAGAAATTAATAAAACATTAAATGGAAAACAATAAGATTGAGGTAGTCTTTGTCTCTGTATGCAGACATTGAGGGCAGGGTTTGTAGTGTATTTCCTCCTGTTAAAAAAACAAACAAAAACCTAGGGACTTTTCTGTCTAAAGGTTAGGTTTTAGTTGCTTGTAATTTTACCAAACGAGTCAATTGGTTTTAAATTTTTCCTTTAAACTACTTTAGATTGACCCTTTCTGTCTTTCTTTCTTTGCCCCCTCACCTTCATGTAACCAGTGTTAAGGTCAGTTAAGTAACCTTACCTCTCATTGTGTGTTTTTTACAGCTAGATATGGCCACTAGGTAATTTTCTCTGCAATCACCCTTAGCAATATTTATTTTGTACAGCAACATGTGAAAAGTAGACAGTCACATGCAGAAGTATAAAAGCAGCAGTAGCTCCATTGCTTCAGTGCAATTACATTCAGTCTGTTCAGCAACATTTCTGATTCTCACACTGTGGTATCACAATCACAGGAGAAGTGGGAAAACTACAAGCAGACCTCCTACACCTGTGACTCACAGATTTTTAGGATATACAAGGAGAGACACAGGGTATTTCATGCATGTTCTATAGCCTACAAAAAGAAGAAATAAAAAGTGCCAAGTTCACAATTTAGAAATACTTTGCCAAGTAAAAGATAAAGAAAAGAATAGTTGTGTCACTCTGGGAGGTTTCTTCTTGTCTTTTGAGAGTACAAGCACAACATGAGATAGGCATTAATGGAAAATGTTTTTAACAGAGTGCTTGTATCATGACAAACATGGACTCCTCGGGAGATGCCATGCTTAAATACCTTGCCTGACTCTGCCTGTGCACCAGGAAATAGTCCTCAAATCTCTTCAGTGAGCAGAGCTGCTAAGATCCTTATTGATGCAAACCCATTCTTGATGGAGGGTAAAGAGCAGGAGGGTAGAATAAAAAAGATTTCAAACTCTGCTCAGTTTTAGGGACAGACTGAGCAGTGCCAGAAATCCTGCTGCACACAGTCCATTTTCCTGATTAAAACATACTAAATAAACTGAGTCATCGTCATTAAAATACACAACTAGAAAGTTCTCTTTTTTTTTCTTCTCCTTCACATAGTTAATCCAGGTTTAAAGTGAAAATCAGAGGCTAGGTTCTAATACTTGCTGTGTTGTGACTGGAGTAACTGCATTCATATCAATGCAGTTATTTGATACTGCATCTAGGTAAGGGAGATGAAAATCTGACTCTAGGCCCATTCAGTGGGGTTTGCTGTTTGTTTCATTTCTTGTTCAGGAAAGTTGGGAAAGAAATGGAAGTTTGCATTCAATGAATCTAACCTCCCAGACCTCCTTCATTAGCACTAGAAAAACTCTGTCCCTGCAGTTGACCTGTAATAGTCTGTAAGAGCTTGCAGATACAAGCATTGTGTTTTATTAGTATAAGTTTTATTTTTGCTCGGAGATAAAGTGGGGAACATAACCAAGGAATGCTGGTGGCTAAGTAGTTAGACTGCTACAGAGATTGAAAAACTGCTTCAATTCTTATTTCTTTCCTTAAGTGAAAATATGCTTCTTCAAGAAATCAAACTTGACAGCACAGAGGCATTCCACATATGACTGTGTTTTGTACAATGGGCMATGGCTTCCAAAAGTTGGAGGCATTTGGAAGTAAAAAAGAATAGCTCTGTTCTTAGCTCTACCAGTGCAAAGTTATGGGCTTGATCCATCAAATTCAAATGGACTTCATTTATATCACTCTAGCTCAGGCACTCTGTGATGCTGAAAAATTCCCTTAAATTGTCAACCTACTTTTGCTCACCTTTAAGAACTTGTGTGTGGTAACTTCACTTAACTAGAGTTAGAAGCTGTTCTGTTCTAGTTCCTTTTGCGGTCAGTGAGGATTTGAATTGCCCATGACCTTCTCTAGCCACTAAACACCTAAGGAGGCAAAAATAAGTGGGTTATGTAGGCATAGGTGGCTAAAGGCAGATAGGATGACTCCTCTATGCTTTGATATGCTGGTGAATGAATAAAACAGGAACAAAAATATTTGTGTCTCTAAGAGATCTTGTGTGAGGCTTTCTTTAGATGGGGAGGAGAGCTACATATGACTGCAATTCTTAGTTGCTTCCAAAATAAAAAACAATAAATCATACTAGATAATGCCTGGAAAGCAATTAATCAAGCCCGAATCATCCTCAAAATTATTACTATTAAGAAAAAGCAAGAAATTAAATACCACCATTGCATTGATTTATTGCCAGTGACAGTGTAAAGCATCCAGTGGTGGATATACCTTTTGTAAGATCTTTTGGCCAGGAGCTGTCATTGGTGTAGTTTCTAATGCGACTGTTCATCTGAAAAGTGCTTTATGCACTATCATAATACGACACCCTTTGGCATTCTGGTATCAGCTGACATGGTTCTCCTTTCGTTGCTGTAACTTGTTCAGCCAGTGCTACTTCTTGTTCACAGTTCTGCTGAGTGATGGGTTTGGCAACCAAAACTTCAAAGTCCTGGTCTGTGTCTTCAAGATCCCGGCATTTAAATGGCTAAATACTGCACTTCATTGTCTTTGTAACTTACTGCCGAGTTGGTACCACACTTCCAAATTTTTCCTTGGTGTCTTTCATTCTTTAATAGAAATTGTTTTTGTTTTGCCTGTGAGACTTAGTGCCGGTATACTCATTCCTGATTTCGCATCACATTTTGTAAACTAAACTTATAGAGAGGGGCAGCCTTGAATCTGTATTGATAAGCAAAACAATTATGAGCTACACCACTGGCAAGTCCAGATTTTTTCCAGATAGTGCACTACTTAGTTATTCAGACTGTAGAAGAGGAAGTTTTGCATGTTGCCTAAGGCAGCCTACAGACCGAGTGCATGATGTAACCCATCCGTGAGAGCCAACAGCTCTAAATTCTGAAGCTTTGCCTAATTATTCAATCTGTGTCATTGTGAATAGACTATTTCTGTTGAGGTGAGAAAGAAAAACAGCTTTCAGGGTAGGATTTCTGTTGGCTTCGTAGGGAGTTGTGTGACTAAACACTAATTGAGGTTCTGAGGTTTAGTGCTCATTTCCCAACAAACTCCTTTTGAAATTTCAACTTCGGAATTTAAAGCTTCTGTGCTGATTTTAAAAGCTCATCTGCGTTTGTAAAACAGAAAAGTATGGAATTTTTTTTTTTTTTACTTTCAAATTAATACTTTTCAGTTTCTTGCCACTCATCCTGATTTTCTCTACACAGGCTTGTGCTCTCACTGGATATTTGACAGAAGCTTCATGTTTGTATCCAGACCACTGCCCGGAAAGTGAAAACTGAATCTGATGGTTTACTCTGAGCTCTGGGCTAGTAAATTCAGGCGTAATAGTGTGCAGTTGAGCTACCTCAAAGCCAGCTCAGATGAGGGAGATGGTCTGCAGTWTAGATGTACCCAGATTACAGGATTTTGAGGCTTTCTTCTTTGCCACATCAGAAGCAAAACACTGACAAGAGAAGTGTCTATGCATACTCCAGGCTGTGATCCAGGAGCTTTCTCAAAAGATGACATCCTGTTACACTGTATGATTCAAAATGGCAGCAATGAAAACAAAGAATAGAAAAATTTAGAACTTGACCTAAGTCTGTTTGCGTTTTTTCTGGCAGTTATCGGTCTAATCCATCATCATCTTATTTAAGATTTTAAAAAAATCAATTTAAAGTGATAGAAACTGTTGAGCTCAGAGAACTTGCAGTTCATTCTACTTTTGCTGTGGAGTTATGATATTGTCCAGCTTGAAAGAGTTGGAAAGGAGAGGTTATTGTGAAACTATTCAGCTACTGGAAAATGTGTCCTTTGATTTCTTGTTGATGTGCATTTGTCTATACTATTTCTTCTTGATGGTGGTGGAGCTGAAGTTTGTAGGAAAACACGTTTCTGGTGTGATTTAATTACTGTTGGCTCAATGATAAATTATATGAAGTATTTTCCATAATCTAATATTGCCTTACATTGATTATATTTCTCAGATTATTTTTATTAAGTATTGAGGAAGAGAGTATAAGGGGGAAAGGGAGTATTGATTGTACTCTGAAAGGGAGGAAATAGATTTATTTTTTTTCTTCATGAAATGAAGGTATACCATTTTGTAGAGCAAAAACTGCTGAACTAGGTTTATTTTTATTATGTCTTTATCTTSTGAAATTTTAAAACTTCCTAGGAAAATGTCAGTTTATCAAATTCAATTATGCAACCTTCAGACATACTAAAACCTTACACTTTTCTACTTCCCACATGCTTTCTATATTTAAGAAGAGCCTTTTCTGCGGTAACTAGCCTTGACAGAGATAATTGGGGAAGCAGTTTGCTTTCTTCCTACCTACCTAATTTATGTTTTTACTTTTTAAACTAGTTCCTCACTCCAAGACAGAACACCTCAATTGTAAGAATATTTTACTGATCCACAAGGGTTTCCTGCATGAGCAATTGCTTAGGAGTGTTTTGAGTCTAGGCTGTGCAATTCATTACAATTCCAATGCCAGGTTGGTTTTAATGGCTCATTTTAAGGCGTTCTAACAGCAGTGATAAATAATGAGAAGGCGTCTCAGCAGATTCTGTTTTAATTCATAAGGATTTTACATAGCTATTTTATTTTTCAGTTTTTATAGTTCTTTTAGTCAACTTGTCTCGCAACATGAGTCTCTGTTCTTCGTCTCTTCATTTTAATTCGTGTACTAACTTTGTATACCGCGAAGTATAGACGATGTGAAGTGAATGGTATTGTGTGAAGCACAATAGCATGACTAATTACAACACAGGGTGGCACATACTGGAGGTGTTTGGACAGGTTTGAGGATTTGCATCTCTCATGCTTTTTGTTTCAAATGTGATTGCACTTTGTGAAAGGGTTCAATCTAGGATGCCTGCATGTTGCTGATTCGCTGTAAAGAACATTTTTGCAGCATACTGTAACTTTTAGTTTGTTTCCTTTTGTTTTGTTCCCAGAAAAGATTTTTATAACTAATTCATATTTTTATATGTGTATACATAAGTATAGACTTTGGCACACTAAGTTTTACTTTTCTCTTTAGAAAGGGCCATTGCTGTCAGTAGGGTTGTAATACTGTACATGGCTTAAATTTGAATTATTTGAATTATTTTAAATAGCTTCTTGAGAAAATATTGCTGCAGATTTTGTAGGGCTTTCCATTTTTATCTTCTTAATATTCAAAATATACCTTTGTATTCTGTTTTTCATATACTACTTGTAAATATACTTGGAGCAGCATACTTCAGCATGATATCTTATATAGTATTTGGAGAAATTTTTGGTCTTATTGAAGTAAATTGAAATCTTGCCATTGACTTCAAATGGGGACAGGAGACCATTCGCTGTGGATATCTTTTCTTTTTTTCTTACAATTTTTTTTTTTTTTTTTAAGATGGAGGGGAATAATATACAATTGCCTCTATAAGATAGAATCCTGTCAGGAAATCTGAACTGTGATTAGCCAGTATTTAGACCTGAACTTCACTGATAATGGAATATCATTCAAATAATCATTCATATATATATAAAAACTGATATTTCATGTTCTTGCCACCAGGAAATTCAATATGCATTGAAGAATATAATCTATCTGACTTTACCTATCCCTCCTCTGAAAACACAGGTAGAAAATGTAGGCCTTTACAAAACATCAGAAGGTTATAAAAAGACCAGGCCACCGCAAGCCAAGGAGGGAGTGGCTGGAACCCCCAAAGGACATTTTTGTTTAACTTTTAGTTGTTTTGGCTCCCTTAGCATCTGTAATCCTGTACTGGGTGCTGGAGGGGGAGAGTCATAGAATCATAGAATCATTAAGGTTGGAAACGACCTCTAAGATCATCGAGTCCAACCATCAACCCAGTACAAATGCCCACTAAACCATGTCCTGAAGCACCTCATCCACACGTTTTTTGAACACCTCCAGGGATGGTGACTCCACCACTTCCCTGGGCAGCCTGTTCCAATGCCTGACTACCCTTTCAGTGAAGAAATTTTTCCTAATATCCAATCTAAACTTCCCCTGGCGCAACTTGAGGCCATTTCCTCTCGTCCTATCACTTGTTACTTGGGAGAAGAGACCAACACCCATCTCTCTACAGCCTCCTTTCAGGTAGTTGTAGAGAGCGATAAGGTCTCCCCTCAGCCTCCTCTTCTCTAGGCTAAACAACCCCAGCTCCCTCAGCCGCTCCTCATAAGACCTGTTCTCTAGACCCTTCACCAGCCTCGTCGCCCGTCTCTGKACACGCTCCAGCACCTCAATGTCCTTCTTGTAGTGAGGGGCCCAAAACTGAACGCAGTATTCGAGGTGCGGCCTCACCAGTGCTGAGTACAGGGGCACGATCACCTCCCTATTCCTGCTGGCCACACTATTCCTGATACACGCCAGGATGCCGTTGGCCTTCTTGGCCACCTGGGCACACTGCCGGCTCATGTTCAGCCGGCCGTCGACCAGCACCCCCAGGTCCTTTTCCGCCGGGCAGCTTTCCAGCCACTCTTCCCCAAGCCTGTAGCGTTGYCTGGGGTTGTCGTGACCAAAGTGCAGGACCCAGCACTTGGCCTTGTTGAACCTCATGCAATTGGCCTCGGCCCATCGATCCAGCCTGTCCAGATCCCTCTGCAGAGCCTTCCTACCCTCAGGCAGATCAACACTCCCGCCCAGCTTGGTGTCATCTGCRAACTTACTGAGGGTGCACTCGATCCCCTCGTCCAGATCATTGATAAAGATGTTGAACAAGACTGGCCCCAAAACTGAGCCCTGGGGCACACCGCTCGTGACCGGCCGCCAACCGGATTTGACTCCATTCACMACAACTCTCTGGGCTCGGCCGTCCAGCCAGTTTTTTACCCAGCGAAGAGTACACCCGTCCAAGCCATGAGCCGCCAGCTTCTCCAGGAGAATGCTGTGGGAGACGGTGTCAAAGGCTTTGCTGAAGTCCAGGTAGACCACATCCACAGCCTTCCCCTCATCCACTAGGCGGGTCACCCGGTCGTAGAAGGAGATCAGGTTGGTCAAGCAGGACCTGCCCTTCATGAACCCGTGCTGGCTGGGTCCGATCCCCCGGTTGTCCCGCACCTGCCTCGTGAGCGCCCTCAAGATGAACCGCTCCATGATCTTCCCCGGCACCGAGGTCAGGCTGACAGGCCTGTAGTTCCCCGGATCCTCCTTCCGGCCCTTCTTGTAGATGGGCGTCACGTTGGCAAGCCTCCAGTCATCTGGGACCTCCCCCGTTAACCAGGACCGGTGATAAATGATGGAGAGCGGCTTGGCAAGCTCCTCCGCCAGCTCCCTCAGCACTCTCGGGTGGATCCCATCCGGCCCCATAGACTTGTGAGAGTCGCAGCAGGCCAGCTCGATGACTATGGAGTCTTTACTTAACCTAAAGGAAATACTGGTAAAAAGGACATATGTTAACCTCCTGAGAAGGGAAGGATTAAGTTTATAATTCCAGGATGGCAAAAGGAGCCTGTGTCATATCAGAATTCACAGCTGRTTGCATTTCATAAAATAACTTTTGAACATAAACCAAACTGTCAATTTCTAGGAACCAGGGGCTAGCTGAGATCTAGCTCGGTTCTCCTCTCCACTAGGTTACCTGCCTTAATCACTGCACTGGAAAATCATGCTTACCTGTGTTCTCACCTATTATTTCAATTAGTGATTTCTTTAAAAAAGAAATGACTCAAAAAAGGCTTGCTTCCAGCAGGAGTGTGGGCAGTGTCTCCCCAAGGCCAAGACAATTTACAGTCAGGTGTATAGAGCACTCAGTTAAGACATCTTAATTTGAATCCTTTTGGATTAAAGGGAACAGCGAATGTGGCTTTTCTATATCCACAACAGATGCTTTATCCACTGAGCTGCCCTGTGAAAAGGAGTGCTCAAGGGCTGTTTTGTATTTGTGTATTCTGCATGTTTGAAGGGTATCCGTTTGATTGGAACTAGAGGAAAATATGCAGGTGGGCATCTATTTTGATGCTCTGAGAAGGTGTAGCCATCAGACTACTCAACTCCATGAAGATAAAATCAATTCTAGCTATGGCACAGAAATTATAAATTTAGTCACATAGGAAAGAAAATTTAGATACTGCTAAAAACATTCACATGTAAAGGATTGATGGTGGTTGGAGATTTACCTGCTGGGATATTGGTGCCTTATTCTGCTTTAGGTCTCCTTTCAGCATTTCGGTCTTTTTGTAGATGTGGGTCTAAGAAATAAAAAATATTTGAATGAATGTCTGAATGTTGGATTTTCAAAGTATAAGTTAGTTATTGGCATGTGTTGAGAAGTATTTTTGAAGTGAAAAATCTATCCTTAATGTAATCACCTGTAACAAAGTAGTAGGTTAAGATATGTTCAGACATCATTAGGCCTTTGACACTGATTTATTAAGATGTTTATCTTAAAGGAAACATTGTTAACAATCTTCATAAGAATATGTTGCATTATTACAAGCTTTTATGAAGAAAATATTTAGTAACTTGGTAATTAGTTTTGTAATTGCTAGGCAATGAATACTTTATATTTTAAGTGCAAGCTATTTACCCATGTTTCAGGTGTGCCAAAAGCTTAATGAAGCACAGCAATCGCATTCAATACGGTAAAATTAGCACCATGCACACATATCTCAAACACCTACATACAGCAACCTGTGAAAAAAGTTGCCATGAACTGCMTCTATAAGGTCAGGCAGTAAATCAGGGCTCAGTAATACTTCCTTAAGAATACATCGCTACTCCGTTCTCCTATGCAGGAAGCTCCAAAGGGAGGAGTGCCTGTCAGAGCGCTTATATGGGTGATACGATCATAAACTGCCATTAGCTCAACCCTGCAGCTGGGAGATTCAGTGGGAATTTGCAGGTTGCAAACACATTCAACCTGGCAGTGTTTTTACAGTTATGTACCCTTTCTCTCTTGTTGATGCATTATCCAGGTGTAATAGCAATTCATAGTTATTCCAGGATCATGCTCTCCTAAATATACTCTTAGAAGTTAGTGTTGTTAGCAAAATCACATCCCATGAGAAAGGGTATTCTTGATCCATTTTTGACCTCTCRAGCTCAATGGAATATGTCTTGAGGTGAGATCTGAAATCTGATATCTCTTTCTTGCAAGTCCCTATAGTAAAATGAATAGATTTGTATTTGTAATAGTATGTATGTTGGAATATTTCACTTGTAAAGAACTTAAACTTCTGACTTTACAGAATTATGCTTAAACTTAGTTTCAGGTTTCAAAGGATGTATTCTGAAGAACAATATGAGAAAGTGTGAAGTTACATGGAATATCTAGAGATACTCTTTTACCGTAAGCAGGGATAATGAAAATCAACTGCGACACTAATACATCTCTTTTTTCTTTATAAAGGCCTGTTCTCTCCTGTCATCTGATCCGTTTTCCAAAGCTGGAGACAAATGCAAACCCAACTCTTTTAGATACATGCCTCAGACAATCAGAGTAGAATATTCTTTTTATGAAACATCATTTTTGATACAATTTGATAAGACGAGCTGGCCAAAATATTGTCAATGAAAATTGTCTTTTAAGGAAAGCTTTAGTATAAGTGTGAGGTTTTTTCCCTCCTTCATTTCCTCCTTTCATAAGCATAACAGTTGAGAAAGACAAATGTAAGATTTCCTGAAGAAATCTTTTTAGATGTTTTAAAAACATGAAGATCAAAACATATCTGTGACTGAGTAGCTAGGTTTTGGGTTTTTTTCCAACACCTGGACAGACAGAAACTGCCTGATGTCTTCAGCCCTCCAAGTAACACTTCTAAAATTATATTGGAGGCAATATTGGTCCTGAAAGTAGAAAGAACAATGATGTTTAATCTGCTTTGTGTGGTTTGTCTAGCTGTTTTCAACAACAGTTGAATAACTACTTCTTTTGACTTCTTTGCAAATCCAACCTTTATTACTAACTCATCTTTTGTTGTATTTATTTAGCTTGGAGAAAAGAAGATAGGTGTGAACTAGCTTCATTCTGAAAGGAGGAAGTGAAGGAAAGTATCTAGAACTTCTATAACAATATAAAGGCCTAGCTTAAAATAATGCTCCAGAATATTAGYTTGATTCAGAAACATCTTTTTTTTTTTTTCGTGCCTTTTGAACTGGTATTTTGCTTCTGAAGAAGTCTGTAAAAAGTACAAAATTTAATACAGTAGTTCATTCATTTAAACTACTCTCTTGCCTTCCCACTTCTAATAGGAAAGTTTCCTCATTCTCATTTTCCTGCATCTGCAGTTACTGAGCCCTCATCTGAAAACTCAGCTCACAGAATTGTTGCCGTAAGAATACCCAGAATTACAGTAGTGAACATTAAAGAGCTTTGAGAAGGATATAAACCGTCATGCTTAAGGGCTTAAACTACATGAAACTTTCCTTGAAAGCAAATAATGTCATAGCTGCCTAACACAGAGTTACTTCTGTTTCTGCCACAGTTGTCCTTAGCTGCAGGTTGACAGAGTAGTAGATAGGTCACTCGTCTCACATGTAGCAAGTGCAGATTTTGTAGTCTTCACCTACCTTCTCTCAATTATGCATAAGGTTTGAATCCCAAGTATTTACAGATAGAATGCTAGCAGTGTTTCTGTTGTGAGCTCCTGTAAGTCTGGTTACTGAAACTGGATACCAAACTGGAACTTCACCTGAAAAAAATGCATACCTAATCTTCAAGAAACAATGGCACACATCTTCTGTTGTCAGTTAGCAAATCATGTATTATTGTCACATATACTGAATTCCTAATAATACTTACTCAGTTTTTCTAGAGATCAGCAGGGCTTAAAGTCAACATCATCAATCCCATGGTTCTTCACTGAACCTCAGAGTAGAAGTCCCCAAAGCGCTAAATGCAGATAGACAAATAACTGCATTTAAATCAAGAGCAGTGATTTACTTCACCACCACCAGCAGATTTTGAAAATACAGTTGTAATGTTATAGACATATGTTTTATTCTCTGCACAGGATGATAAGCAGTCTGTACATCTCAGAGAAGTAAAGAGAGCAGGGGGCTCAATGTGCCTAACTGAACATTCCCATGTCTTTTCTGAGTGGTTTTGTAACCCATGTTTATTTTGCTGTTTAGTTTAGTTTACTGTGGTAGTATTTAGTCTAATTACCTAACTAGGTGTCCTGGTTTTGGCTGGGATAGAGTTAAATTTCTTTCTAGTGCTATGTTTTGGATTTAGTGTAAGAATAATGTTGATAACACACTGATGTTTTTAGTTGTTGCTAGGTAATCTACTTCTCAAAGACTTTTCAGCTTCCAATGCTCTGCCAAGTGCACAAAAGGATGTGAGGGAGCATAGCCAGGACAGCCAGCCCAGCTGGCCAACATGGTATTCCATACCATGTGATGTCATGCTCAGTATATGAATGAGGGGGAGGGGGTCCAGGAAGCGGGATCRTTTTGGCCATTGTCTCCGCGGGTGGTGAGCAATTCCATTGCTCATCACTCATTTCGTATATTGTATCATTAGTATATCATTACCATTGTTGTTATTATTATTCCTTTCTTTTCTGTTCTATTAGACCGTCTTTATCTCAATCCGCGAATTTTTTTTTCAGTTCTCTCCCTGTCCCACTGCAGGGGGGGGAGAGTGAGCGAGCGGCTGTGTGGCATTTGGCTGCCTGCCGGGTTAAACCACTACACTAGGTGGTTATCTTGTGAGAGTGGCTGTCTTTTCTGGCTTTTCCTTTTTGACTTTTCCCCTTCTTATAAGATACATAAAGAGAACCTGTGTTTTTTTTGTTTGTTTGGCTCAGGAACAGTCTGGTTGCCACTTTCATGCAGGATGTGATTGGGAACATGACCAGTGTCTGTATCTGTTCCCTCCTATCCAAGCATTAAGACTAGAGGATGGACAGCTACAATAGCAATTGACAGAACATACCTGGTTTTCTGAAATAATGGTACCTAAAGCACTTGGTCTTGTAGATGCTTCATGAGAGAGACCAGCAAGTGGTAAAGAGGGGCAATTGCATCACAAAATTCAGGCATTAGTTTGGTCATTCATATTCAGGTTTTTCCAGATTTGGAGTGCACGATGCTGTGTGTGGAATCAAGGACCGATACTCAAAATAGATAGGGAACAATAGCTCAAAGAGGCGTGGAAAAATATATTATAGGCAAAGTGTTACCATTTTCTTTTTTCATGAAACCTAACCCCTCCATTTCATTTTTAATAAAGTATATCTAAAATTATGCTGTATTCAATTATACTCTTAAACCTCAGGCTAATGAAAATCTAACACTTATGATTGTATCAAATTAGCCCTGAAGACTGAGAAACTATTTAGTAATCTGTGCAGCATGGCCTATGTTAAATGCTGATTGATTTAATATATATGAATACATTTTATAAACTGAATAAAGTACCAAGTGAAAATTTATAATGTATGAACAGTATATTGTCATAGATTGTATATCATAATTAAAGTTTGTGCATGCATGTTTATATGGAAAGGTATGTGGACTTTGAATTCCAGATTAGTTCTAAATATTTTATCTTTCACCATTTCTGCCATCATTTTGTTCAACTCATGATTTAGTTTCCTCCTTCTGTAGTATGTCTGTGAGGTTTTTGTCACGTAAAGCACGTTGATGCTGCTGTAACGACCACATCCTGCAAACTTCTGTATGCATGACTTGCCTCTCACAAGTAAAATCTGTATCAGTGAAGTTTCTCCTGTATTACATGTGCGAAATAATGGACCTGAATGAAGTCTTGAATCAGATTAGCTTTAAGCATGCTTAAAAGCCTGTTCATTTCTCAGTGCAAAAACCTAAACATGAAATTTGTGGGTTTACTGTGTAAATAATTACTAAATTAGTTGGCCAAGAAGCAAATACCTTACTGATTTCAATAAGCCATTTTATTTAAAAGACTGTGACTAAGTACTACCTGCTTTTGTTGCGGAAAATTATTACATGGAGTCAGACTATATAACTATTAAAATCCCCTTAAAATTTCGAAGTGTTAATAGCTGATTGGGTGTTCTTTTGTCTTCTGTTGTTCTCCACCACCACCACCACCACCACCCCCCCCCGCCATGCCCCAGGCATTTCTAGTTTGCCTAATCTTCTGCTTGTTGTCATGAATTTTATCACTTAGTTAACACAATTTTAACAAGAGTAATAGAGGAAGAAAACAGTGAATTTAAAACACGTTTAAAGTATTTCAGGGTATATTTAGATAGATGAAGTCTGCAGGAGTTAATTTGTTTGTATTATTAAGGAGTGTGTCCAAGCTGCTTCTGAACCTGAGCAGTTAATGTTAAGAACCTGGAGGGAACAGTTTAGATCCTACCAGATTGAAGGAGGTCAAAGATTAAGGAGGAGGACTTAAGGAAGTAGAGTCTAATGTGAGTAACTAGAGTATTCAGGCAGGTACCAGGGCAAATTTGGGAACACTTAGTTTCCATGCCACAACAGCAGAGTAAGATTGTGAAGAATAACCAGCACACATTTGCTGATCACAAATCACATCAAACAAATCTAGTTCCTTCTTTTAATCAGAAGGCCAGCAGAACAGATAAACAGGAAGAAGGAAATGTGTTTTGAGTTAGGAAACATTGAAATTTCAGAGACAGAGTTGAGTTTTCTAGTCTGTAGACTGAATAAACCTCTCATGTTCTCCTCAATCCAGTTCTGTTCAGTAGTTTCCCTGACAAAGTCAGACGGTATAATGAAGGACATGTATGCAATCCTGCACCGACAAGCTGAGAGGCCTCTTGGAGGACAGGAACAGAATACAAGGTGTTCTCAGAAAGGGTGGAGAAATTGTGTGAAGTCAAAAGAAAGAAATTAAGTACAGTACTACTGTTAGGAAGGAGAATCGGGTAGCTGCATGCAAAATGACAAATCAGAAGATAAACAGAAATCAGGATTTGATTGAATGGTTAAAACTGATGCTGTAGAAGATAAAAACCAACACCCTCAGTATGTRTTAACAGGATTGTTCTGTGTAAGTTAATGGAAGTATTTATATTATATATTTCTTAAAAAGAAAATGTAATATGCAGCTATACGAATGCAGTAATGCCCAAAACTAGAGGCCTTGGATGGAGAACTATGCCCAAGTCTGGGCACTGCTCTTCAGGGGAAGGGTTATAGGAACCATGTTTGCTTGGTCTGGACAATGGTAAGTAAATGTGGATGTAACAATAGTCTCACAGTATGTTTAAGGAAAGAAAAAAAAAAAAAAGGCCGGGGGGGAGTCCTTCAGAGAAGACAATAACATTTTTGGTACCCCTTAGAGCTTTGACAAGGAGTAACGGAGAAAAATAGAGAAAATGTCTGATTATAATTGTAGTGAAGCTTTGCAAAAGGCTGTGATGTCCTTCATTTGGAACTATATTAGACAAACATCTCTGGGGCGGTTAAAATAAAATTAATATTGTCTCAGGGCATGGGCAAGGCTTCTTGACAGCCCTTCCAGCCCTACATTTCTGTGATTCTATCACAAGTATTTAAAGATCTAACATGACTGTATTACTGCATATCTGAAACCTTGCAATATGTTGACTAAAAATAGCTATATATCCTTCTGCATTAGAATATGTAAGCCCAGTTTTCCTAGCCTGCAGCAACATAGACCAAAGCATTCTCCACAAGCAGCGGTATTAAACTACTCGGTAGAGCACACAAAGATGTATTAAAACAAATACAGTGTATCATTGTCTGTCTGGACGAGGCATTGAAGAAAAAGGGAATGCCCTAGGCAAGATAGCCCTTCTTCAATCTCACTCAGTCCAAAAAAGACCAAAGAGGAGAAACTGCGTCTTGCACATAAATACATTTGAAACTTTTCTAAATGGAATCTTTATGCAGAGACCTGAAATGAAAGCAGAGCCATAAAAAGGCTTTTCCAAGAGCAATCTCTTGAACGTCACAGTATATTAGAGAAATTTTAAAACGTTGCTGAACTCAGGTTTAGGTCCCTACATCTTGTGCTCTTAAAATTCGTGACTTCTTTTTGGTGGAAAGAGGGAGGAGGAGGTATTCCTGTACCAGGCTCCCTTTTCACAAGCCTCAGTTGTAATCTGTGATTGTAATGCTTCAGTCAGATTTCAAAATACGAACTGTCCATTGGGTTACAGCCTAAGATAGATCAATATACTAATTTAATAGCATAGCTTAGTAAGGAGAGAACCCCCATATTATAGCAGACACAAAATCAGTTAGTGGGGAGCACCTTATAGGGGCACAAACTCCGTGTGGAAAAGAAACAGTTTTATTGCTGCTTTTTTTCCTTAGTGTTTGTCTCAAAAGTGCTAAAACCAGACAATACCCGTAAAATAATCTTTGCAGAGCATTTCAGTCTCCCAGCAAAACACGGTCACCTTCTAAAACAGCATAACAATTTCCTACAAAGTCCTTATTCTTATGAAAGCGAAATTTGGTTCCTAGCCAGAATGCCAGCATAAAGCCACATAGCAATAAAGCCTGTTTTAAGCTTGAAACCATTCAGAAAGTAGTTAAGTGGAGCCAACGGATACTCATGGTGTTTTGCTACCCCCATTTGTTTGAGAGTGAGTGTCCGGAATGACCCTGCTCACTAGGATGTACACAAGGTCCCATCTGCTAAACAAGCCAGATATTCTTTTACATCATTGGTCACTCAGTGTTTCTGATATTTACCTCTGCTTTTATTATTGACAAACATTTGAGTAGAAACAGAAGTTTATACTTAAGTTATGTAATGTTTCTCCTTAAAATTCGTCATCATAGTGTTTTTTTTTTTTAAATAACACAAGTTTACTCACAAGTTTCTGCTGCGCGCTCTTAGAATTGTGACAGCTGCTGTTCTGACCCTACAGTTCCTGTAGCTTTAACAAACATTTTCCTCTTAAATAATGTCATGGTAGCCAAATGCACTGTCATTCCCTTTAGATATTAATATTGCCACTGGAGGAAGACTTTCACATATTCTGGTATTCAGGATAATTGAGTTTAACACTAACAGTTCTAAGTGGGAACTTAGAGCTAAACTCTCCCACGATTTATAGAGGTTCATAATTGAGTAAATCCTGGAAAAAGGTTTGTCAGGTGAAGAGTCATTGTCTCAAGTGGCAAGAATCTGGCAGTTAAAGATGGTGGCCTGCTGCATTAGTGCTGTAAAATCTGCAAAAGACCAAAAAGACTGGCTTCCCTCCTCCATCCCACCCAAGCTGACTGGCTAGAGGAGCTGAATGCCCAGAAGAGGCAGTAAAGGTGAAAACCCAGAGCAGTCCTTCAGTAGCTTCTCTCACAGGATTTGCTGGGAATTAACTCTTATTTCTGTGTATGGGGTCACAAGAGAGGGCACTGGTTTTCCAAGGTCTTACTGGCTCAGAAGAATGCTGTTTTATGCCTTCTTGCTCTAGATGTAAGGAATTGAGTCCTATATCTACAATTGTGCCATAGTGAATGTAGTTAATAAGGTATAAATTGTGATATGCAAATATTTCTTACCAGCTTTGGTATTAATTTAAAAATCTGCAAGCTGTTTTTTATCTGAAGAATCCTATGTAAATCAAAAGTGTATCTGACTTTTTCCACTTAGCCTTAAAAAAAAGTTCGGGTTTGGGGTTTTGGTTGATTGGGTTTTTGGTTGGGTTTTTTTGTTGTTGTTTGTTTTTTAACTCAGCAAGCCTTACCTTGCTTATACTTTTAGGCAATTTTGGTTACAGCAACACTATTACCCATTTAGATTGGATATATGGGAAGAACTTTATTGCAGAACTTCTATCAGTTATTAGAATTCAGTGTTTAAAACAAAATGCAATTGAGTACTTAATGGAAATAAACATATGTACAATTTGTAGTGTCTAAATAGTTAAGTACACTGTAGCAGGCAGTTGGAGTATTTGGAAAATTTAGTAGAGCTACTCTAAATTAAGAGCAGTACAGTGAACTGAGAACCAGTAGGCTAATCCAAAGAAGTGAGAGCTCTAGGGGTTTTTTTGCATAGAAAAGGCAAACAATGCTGTTATACACCATGTGGAGTTTGGCTAATCAGAGAAAAAGTATAGCAGTTAAATGCTACTTGAATTTTGACAAGCGTAAGAAAGCACACAAGTCCTTCAGCATTTGTTTTATTCTGTCCTTCATGTAGAAAATGTCAAGTGCCACTTGAAATGGAAACAAGGTTTGAAACAAACTGTAGATCAGCTAGTGGAGAAGTACAGTATTTTGCATTCCAGACAAGACWATCTTCTGGACATAATGTCCACAAATTTCTCTGAATTCCTTCATTTTGTCTTTAAGATGCTCTTTCAAGGGTATTCTGGATTTTTACACTTCCATTTTTAAAAGGAAACAAACKGTTGCAACATCATGAGTAAAAAATAATCCACGTATGGTAAAAAGACAGAGTTTAAAAAGACAGTTTAAAAATAAACAATTTTAATGTTTCTCTATTTCATGATACATCTTATTAAGATTTGAAGGAATAACATTTGTAACCACACATTTCACATTCATCAAGAGTTTCTGGAGCTGATAGGATGCATATGTGGGTTGTGTACTTACAATGGTTTGTGCTTCCTTGAGGGGATGTAGACAAGAACAGATTTGTCTGGAAGCTGACAGTGCACTTACACTGTTTTGCTGAAATTTGGTGCCTTCAGAAATCCCAAACCCTGGAGACCAAGGGGAAAGTCTCTGAAGTAAGGAAGACTTACCCTTAGTGGAGGACAATCACGTTGGAGAATATTTGAGCTAACTGGATGTACTTAAGTCCATGGACCCTGGCGGGATGCACCATGACTGCTGGGGGAGCTGGCTGATGCCATTGCGAGGCCTCTCTCAGTAACCTCCAGAGTGCCTTCCAACCTTAAACAGTCTGATTCTGTGGTGCTATCCTCCAGCAGAGTTTCAGGTGGAACACCTGTACTGCTCAAGCTGAGGTCATTATTGTGCTAAATTAACTAGGAAACAACAAAAAACTCCCACCTGAGATACAGTTTGTTTAAAACATRGTCTGTTTTACCTAAATCAAGACCTAGGGACTATGAGAACTTCTGGCAGCTCAAATACAATCCAGTGCAAAAGGTAATGTTCTCAGTTTCTGGGAGAAACGACAGCCTGTACAGATCTCTTCCCTTTACTATAGAGTGCCTATGAAACAGTGGTAAGATTATATTGAATTTTGTTATTTCTAACTATCTGGAATAGCATGCTAACCTTTTCTTTAAGCGTACTGTGGCACGCTGCAGATGGGAGATGAAGATGTCCTTTCTCTTGCTCTTTCCTTTTTAAGAAGTGAGGCAAAATTAAATGCCGTTTCTACTGTGTATCTCTGGAGTCGGTAATCTGCATCATACTGCTTTTCTCCCTCCCCTCCAATGTTTGTACAGAGTTAGCCACCCACAAGTTGTAGCAAATGTAATGTAATGTGCTGGGGGACATGTCTCCCCAGCTTTATCTAGTGTAGATGAGCAGTTGCAATGAAGGCACAAGGTGGAGGGGTCAGCACAAGCTGTGTTACATCCTTCCCAAGCCGTGTACTTGGTCTCCAGTCCATGCTGTCACATTTGCTGCTACTGTTTGCTGATCTCGTTAGCTAAGCTAATTAAATTATAGATAGCACAAATACACCTATTCTTGTTACAGTTTTACCATTGGGCCTGTCCATACACTGATTTTCAGAAGTCACTGAAGCACTTAGAAGCATCATCTATATTGACTCGCTATGAACCTTCAGTTCTAAGGGTCTCAGTTGCTGTTGAATTGTGAGTTTACAGACAGATATTAGCAGGGAGGAGGAGACTGGGGAAATGAAAATGTGTGGCTATATATGTACAAAAAAAGAGGAAGGCACTAAAATTAAATGYGGTGTATCTTACTTCGGTAGAGGCCAGGAAGTATATTCAATGTCTTAAAAAGCTAAATAAATAAACCGGACTGTCTTCTGCTAACTCTAGCAGGGATAAATACAGATCTCAGGGCTGCAGTGTTAGCAACAACAATAGGAAAATTCATGCTGCTACTCTAAGGCTGACTTCTTGATGGCTGTCTTCATCTCTTATGTGGCGCACATCAAGGAATACAGATGCCTCAGCATTTGTTAGGTGGCCACAGTGTTTTCATTTGTTTGCATTTATAATTATAACTTCTGTTCCTTAGTATTTCTCTGAAGGCCAGCAAAATTAGCAGTCTTCCTATGCATTTCTGCTTAAAAAAAAATAAAGCATACTGTTGAGATTTGCTATACTTACTTTACAGAACTTGCACATAATCAGATTAATTTATAACTCTTCATTTTCACTTGTCTTCTGGCTTGTGTTTTCTTAATTTCACATAGCGGGTGTATGCGATATCCTGCATCTTCTTGTTCCTTAGAAAGTCTTTGGACTGTTGATCAATAGATTTTCTTTGTTGTGCAGAGAAAACTTCATTCTGTTACATTAACTTTGCTAGAAAATAGGACGGGTTGTGAGAAAAAATAAATTGTCAGAGCTTAAAGGACGAAAATGAATTTTCAGAAGATTCCTTTACACAGCTTTTGATTATATGAGTCTTTACCTAAGCTAATGTAACCAGGTTTTTTTATCAATGTAGATAAACTGGTTCAAATCCACTACATTAATATTTTTTATATCACTTTGACTCACATAAGGCTGTTCTGCTTTAATCGATGAACTAAACAAAGATAAATTGACAAGAAATGAAATCAGTGGAAAAGTTTAGAACCAGAACGACAAAATTTTAACCAAGAAGCTGTCAAAGGTGAAAATCATGGACTCTAGGCCATTAGTGCTGTGGCTTCTAGAGGGGCAGAGAACRTGCATCTCTTTTTCCAAGTGTAGGAAGTGCGATCAGTCAGGCTACCTCGGAGGTGGATTAGAGAGCCCTGATGTGAAAAAAATGTTTGAGATTTACTGATCTAAAGAAGCCAACAGGTTTTGGATTTTTCCTACCTCTGCATGTAAATAATAATGTGTAGTGACTTTTACTGTCAAGTGCGTACATTCTCTAGACTGTATCCTACTATGTGCCTTCCATCATGTTCACAAAATTGTGCCTCTAATTTATCAGTACTTCGGCATAGAGGTTTGTCAGCCGTTTGACCCAGTCCTGGCCCTGCTACAAACAACTGTGATAACATTCATTATTATTCATAATAGTAAACAATAGATTTGTGGAAATTAAGAAGTTAGAAGCAGCCACAGCAAGGAGAGAACTTGATTTAATAAATGAGCAACCACACTTCTAAATAGATCAGACTGGCTCAAAGGTTCAAAACATTTCTTTCCCCTAAGGCAGTAATTTGTAAGTAAGGAAAACAAGCAAAATCACATAAACTGGGACTGGAGTAGAATAGAAACAATGACCATCTGTGATGCCAGTAACACAGAAGAGTCGGCAACAAAAGGAGAGGTGAGAAAAGAAGCAAAGAAAGAAGGTGAAGGCTACCAGCTCGCTACAGTTGCTGTAGCTGCACTGTCTCCGCTTGTCAAATTTACTATGCATGCACGTGACACTGGAGTACCGTGAGACCTGTATTGGTATTCTCAGTGCACACGCACACACTCATACATGTGCGTGTCTTCTGAAAGCTTCTTGTAGGCTCAGAAGGAGKATGTCAGAAATGGGAAGGACAGCAGAGAAAAGAGAGAGAGAATAGCTTGAAAGTAGCTGTCCTCTCTGTAGCTGGATTCTGTTCCATTGCTTACAAGGACAAAACAGATTGGTCTTTCCAGAAATGTTCCCTGGCAGATTTGAATGAGTTTATAAGACATGGTAGGCTTTTGTCAGCAGTGATGAGATCTTCCAGAGAGGCTGGTGATTAGGATAACAAGATTGCTGTTGTTCAGAGTTAGCTGTCAAAATTCTAGAATTACATGGGAAAAATTAATAAGAATTATTGGTTTTACTTTCACAGATGCTAAATCCCTCAACCAAGATGCAAGCAAATAAAACCTCAATATGTTGTCACTATGTTTTCTCTGTGAATAAAACCATGTGATACAGAATCACAAGTAATTAAGGAAAACGCACATCAGTTGAAGGGAAAAATAGAAACACGTCTTAGGGTAAGAGGCAGAAGGAAAATCCAGTGAGGAACAACTCCCTTATCTCAATATAAGGTTTAGATTTAGGGCTTTCTGACAGAGTCACTAATAGTTCTGAATTTTTAGTAACAGTTGGTGAAATCACTGGCAAGTTGCATGATATGAAGACACCACTGAAAGACTAGGATCCAGACTCCTTGGTCACAGATCTTACATTCGCAGTGACAAACACTTAAACCCGCCCTTCTTGTTTTTTCATTGCCAACGCCGTATCTGCACTCTGCATTACTGTATCACTGTTCTCACTCCTGCACTTTAATTATTTCCATAGTGATGACTTCCATGGGATTTTTTATCCTCTCTGGTAGATTTCCAGTCAGATATCCGTCATCGTGGAAAGGGACATCCCAGTTTTGGGAAAGAGTGTGCCTGAAAGGATGTGGAATTGATTGCTTTTGGCAGTGCTGTAGCCACTTTTAAGTTCTAATTTATACCAGGCAGACATAGAATGCCATCTGGTCATGCCAAAGCAATTTGAAAGGAAGCACAGAAATACACATTTGAGTTGGCCATCTGTCCTCATGTCTGTAACATCAGAGAGGGAGGTATTGGCATGTCTGAGGCCAGTAGCTGAGGCTTTGTTGTTTTTCTGAAGGTAGGGAAGGTAGGATCTGGCACAGCCCTCTGGTAGTAGAGGTCCTTGGAGTTTTTCAAGCTTGATTGTGTAACATAAAAGGGGAAGAATGCCAACTAATGTCTGCATCCTTGGTTTCTCACTCATTCACTTACATGTCCTGGCAAGAGCGTGTGTTTGTGGGTGTATGTGGGGGGAGGGGGGGGCGTAGATATATCCAGTTCTGAAATTGCTTTCAGAAGTAGTTGCCTTCTCACTTTGGGCAAGGAAGTAACACAGTGTTAACGGTTGAAAAAAGTATCTTCACTTCTTTGTTTGTGGGGTTTTTTTGGGTTTGGGCTTTTTTGGTGGGGAGGGGGTTGGGGATTTTTTTTGTGTTTGTTCGTTTTTTAAGGCTGGTGACTTTCTGTGAACCCACTGGAAATAATCAAGTAAAAAGAAACCTTGGCTGCTTACTTCAGAGCTTTGGTGCTCACACATCACACCAAGCACTTAGAAGAAGTGATTAGGAGTTTGATGGATGAAGCCTTCCATTTATTTCTTTAAAAAAAAAAGTTTCCTACCTCACAGCTGGGACCATATGAATTGCCCAAACACAGATGAATAGGTGAATTCTTTACTAAAAAGATAATGCTAGTAATTACATCATTAAGACTGTTACATTGTTACTAAACTGTCTTAAGCACTTTGTCATTTGAAGTTACAGACCTATTGACTGATTACTGGAACTTAAGGGTGAAAAGACTGGATTTATAAACCTCTAAAAATTACCGACAGTCTGGGGTGGAGGGAGGGAAGATATTTTTGGATTTTTTTGAGGTGTTTTTTTATGGCAAATGAGGGAATCTAGTTATCTGGGGCTAATACTAAAAGGTAGATAAAGCTTGTGAGGTAGTGGTAAATGTTATGGAAAATGGGGCAGATGAAGGAAATGAATCTTTTTCTGACACCTCTTTTCATAAAAGTTATTGACAGGCTGTATTTAAATGGGTATTAATAATCCATTAATACTATTTCTGTAATGCATCTCTCTCCTTCTCTGTTTCTGTTCTTTTTAAAAATGAACTTTTGTTCCTGTTGGGCTAAGTGTCCCAGGATTAAAGATGTATTTCCTCTGTAGACAGAAAATTGATGTTACATTTCCAGTTGAAGGAAACTACCACACAACACCCATAGACTCTCTGGTAGCGGTATCATGCTCAAAAAGGAGGCCAGGCTCCGCAAGGTAAATAAGTTAAGTAGATATCTTCAACATGAAAGGTGTTATTTTGTCTTCTCTTGTAACTCCCATTCATGCAAATTAATGCGTTATACGTTGAAGGAGGATGGTTTTCTAGCTTTTTCATAGAGATGGAATAATTTGTATGCTGAGCTGGAGTTTACTGTCTATAGTTTTGTGAATTTTTGTTTTGGTTGCTACAGATGTGTTAAATGTAGCATTGCTGGGCAGAAACAAAGACTGGGAATCCCTATACATACGGACAACAAACATAAGGCTGTACCGTTTGTAACTGAAAGTAGAATTTCTACCTGAAACTTCCTTCAAAGGGAGGGAAAAAACTGTAAATGTAATTTTTAAAGAAAAATTTTGAATAAAAAGTAACAAAACCAGAGTTAGCAAAATACTGAATTGTTGGAGTTTGCTTGTTGGGGCACAAAATTCAACAGGCTGGGATATATTGTGGCAGAGCTACAAAATTAATCCATTCCTGTCAGTACACGAGAAGGGTAGAACAATTCTCCTATCTCTGTTAATTGCATTTAGCACTAAACGAGTCCTTGAGCCACAGACACTGGAGACTGGAAGAGTATCCTGAAGAACCATCGTTGCACTTTTTCCCTGTTGTATGCTTCTCTGGGCCTCAGCCACCCATCRTCGATGGGGATGAGGTACTGTACCTGACAGAGCTTTGTGCTGACCTAGGATGGCAGTTCTTATTTACACCCCTGATTCAGGGGAAAAATGCATGTTCAGAGGTTTAAACTTGTGCTTGTAATGCCTTCTAAAGTTTCAAATCTTGCAGCAGAAGATAGAGACCTATTCCCATAGGATGTGTTAATTAAGTATGCTTAAGTCTTACCTGGTGTTAGAACTCCAGCAGGAGCTCCTCATATAATTTCAGGGTTTCCAGCAGTCAGCAACTAGGCCAGGAAGACTGATCCCACTTCTGACAASAAGAACTGTTTAAGTTGTGTAGAGGTTCATTCTAATCAGAGACATTAGGATAGTGAATGAGTTTTGCTCATGAGCAGGTTCTGGAAGTTAATACTTTAACAATATCTCTTCTGAGATCTAACTCCTTGCATGTTGCTGCACATGCACACCTATAGACATGTCTACTACCACTCTGTGATTGCYAAGAACGTGATCTCTCTACATGGGATTGGTTTACACTTAAGCATTTCTCAATCATATGGGTAAATAGTTTGGTCAGACTTGAGTTTCAGCTCCCATCCAGGTCTAGGAATGTCTGTACACTCAGGAGGAGGAGAAATGATGTAGGAAACAAAGATGCAYCTAAGTCTCCTTTTATTTTTTTTTTTCTCTGCTTTTATTTTAATCTGCAAATACCCATCATACAAATGCTCCTTTATGGGAAGGGACTCTTATTAGACGTGTTGTATTGTGTAATCCAAAAATAATAAAATATTCCCAAATTCCCTAGCTTTTATATTTGGTTGCATACAGAACCTACTAGTAAAACTGTACTAATCTCGTAGCCCATTTAAGTACCAAACACCGTGTGCATATTCTGTGTGTAATCCTTACACAGCCCTCATAGTCCGGGAAGTACTGATACAATTCTAGGACATCCCCACTTACTCTAGAGGATTAGGTTCCCTTTTACCTGAGATTCTCAGTTGTCTGGTGGCCCAACAGCGAGAGGAACAGCTACCCGAAATCCACTAACAGCAAAGGGTTTTCTGGGGAAGTAGAAGCTGAGAACTTTCTAAAGCCTGTCCTGCTGGGAATGGTGTAGAGAATGTGTCTCCAGCTTCCTGTGTAGTGCTCTAGCCAGGAGATTGGTATGTAAAAGATGAGCTCGTTTTATCTCTGTTGTCTTTCTGCCCTGAACTCCAGTGCCTCAAGTAYGTTGGCTTTGCTGGTGCCATACCTAGCAAACTGAGCTTGTTAATKGGTTTAGGGTTATGGATGCTTAAATTTGGATTCAGTCAACTGTTAGCAGCAGATATGTGCCTGGGCAATTTTGTGCCTGCTGATAATGCCTGTTGCATCTAGACAGGCACAGGTGGGGTTTCTCTGAACAGTTTTCCAAGCTTAACATTTTTAACTGCTGAATGCTTTCTTTGATCTTGTGTTTGATGCTTCATCAGCAAAGCAAATGTGAGTCCTATCAGTGACTTAGGAGCTGAATCAAACCCATAAAGAGAATTTAATCCTGGTAATATTAATGTTGATGCATGGATCCACTAAATACTATTTTTTAGTGAGTGAGAATGCCTTAAACTCTTGCCCTTAACTCTGAACTACAGTCCTCTCTTATTTAGCTGGGGTAAAATGTGGTACATGTTTTTGTGATGGTAGGGTGTGAGAATGGGAAAGAAGGGAGACATGACATTTGAATGTGAGAGCCTTTTTGATTTTTGTCTATACACAGAAAGTAGAAATATACAGAAAGAAAACAAATGGTAAGACAGAGAAGGCTGTACTTGTGGAGAGCAGGAGATTGTCCTTGCCTTTTGGAAAGCGAGCCTTGGGAAATACAAAGCACAGATCATAGCAGTTGTTCCCAGTGTGCTGTTTGGTATGCAGCGAATCCAGCGAGCAAGACCCTAAGCAGCAATCTTTGGAATCTATTACATTTGTTCCACAAAGTCACTCTAAACCTATTTAATCTCCTTTATCACTGCTTCTGCCATCCGCATCTTATGCACCGAGTAGACAACTGAAGAAGGAGATTTGTAAGGCAGGTCTCTCAATTGATTCTTAGAAGGCCAGTTTTTACACTTTAGGAAGGGCAATGTTTCATTTTACTTTATTTTTTACCTTCTTCCATCTTCTCCCATACTGGATAACACTACCACTGACCCAGCAATAATTTTTGGTTTTATTAACTAACCAATAATTAAGTGGTGATTATCAATACCACCTTCTCAGCGATTACCTTGCACAGCAACATAGTCCCCCTTTTCCACATGGTACATGGAAATGCTGGGAGCAGAAAAATGGTGAGGGATTGTGGCTTTTGTGTTTATTCAAAGGCTTTTTTGAACCAGGCATTTAATACCAGATTGGTCTTTTTTCAAAGTTCTTCTGAGGGCACGGAGGGCACAGAAGCTGTGGCAGAAATCCTGAATGCAGCAGAAGGAGCAGCTTGTTTCATACACTAGTGCTGGCATTAGCAAATAGGTATTGGCAGGGTGACTGAGTGAGGAACTCTGGACTGGGAAGTAAATCAGCAGCTTGCTTTTTCTGTGTTTTATTTTCTCTTTCTTAAAAGGCCAGTGCTAAGGAAAGGGAGACAGAGAACATGGTAAACTTGCTGTAGAATTTTTAAAAGCATTCAGTATTGATCTGACACATTGAAGTTACTAGAACCCATACATGAAGTCAAAGAGGGACAAGTTAATCCCATGTTTTGTGCTTTAAAAAGTCCTACCGCTAGAGAATAGACTTTCGATGAGTAAGCAAGATTCTAAGGCAGTCAGATTCCCAGCAGCAACAGCAATTTGCCCCCTATTAAGGTGTGAGCTGAATTTGCAGGAAAGATCATTATCACATCAGACTACAAATCCGCTGTCGCAGCAGCGTCAAAGGTCTGACCATCCCTACCGTTACACAGGCATTGCTGGGAGATGTCTCCATGGCGTGCTGCGGCCTCGCTGCTTCACAAGTGTTTTCACAAGGAATGGCTAGTTCTCTGGCAGCGGATGGAAGCTGGTAGTGATACTGGTAAAGAACTATGTATCCTTTCTCTCAAGACTTTTCACAGTTCAGAGGTTGAATGTACAGGAAACTAATGGTCTAAAAATGTTATTGGAAGGCTAAAGAAAATTAACCCAAAGCATAAGGGGCCTTGGAAGAAATTTTCTAGAGAAACAAAATTGTGCTGAGCTCTTACTAGTGAAGTAAGTACTGCTAATGTAATAGTTCAAGCCACTTAATCTGAATTCTCTTACTTAATTGTATATTGTTGTGAAAAGCAGTATTTCATCAGTTTAATAATGATTATAAATGATAAAATTGCTCTAAAACTGTATTTTATTTCAAAGATAAGTGATATTTGGGCTTCTTCAGCTGATACTGGATGCTAATCTGGAGAGTAAGGAGTTCAGTAGGTAGATCCTGTTAAATTAATCAGTAATTCCCAGTTGGCTTTTCTTACTAACCTCCTGACTTTTCACATGCGTGCTTCACAATTCAAAAATAGAAATGTGTCTCTTGAAAGATCTGGGAGAGGTCAAATAGTATCTCAATCACAGGCTTTGTGGACCTGTAATTAAATACATTTCTGAAATATGGCATAATGTGCAAAAACTTGCCTGATTGCTGTTCTATGGAATTCCTTCTCAACAGAGAGCTATTAGTATTTTGGAGGTTTCTGACTGTAACAAATGAAATACCATCTGCTAAAAGAATCGTGGCAATACTGTCGTCTTCAGTGCATCCCTTCTGGTTATTGTGGGCAAAATAGAGTGAATGTTCAGAGAAAACAATGAGACAAGAACTAGTGTCATTCTTATTTTATTGCTTATGTTCTCGCCACAGTGGTAGGCTCCATTTAGGCCTGGGAACCCAGTGTGTTAAGTAATGTATAAATTTGGTGTTGCCAGGTTGAGTTGAATTCATAGCAAAGAGAAGTTATATGACCTCATCAAGGCAATCAGGGTTGCAATAGTTGCATTTCTTCTTTTCAAATATGTTCATTTTTATTTTTATCATATGAAAGAAGAGGAGAGAGGGATGAGAAATGCAGAAGGGGATGAATGACAGCTGAGAATTTGTGAAAAAAGAAGGATAGGAAAGTGGGTTACTGTCACAGCGAAGATGATGCTATGAGGAAGGAAGCCAGAGAGCAGTCTAGGTACTGTGCCACAAATGGTGTTGAAAGAGTTTGAAGGAGATTAAGCAATAGTGTTATCTCTGCTAGCAAGCTCTAGGGTAGTACCTGCCATGCTGGCCCTGGAGATCTGTTACAGTTCTGAGATCCTAGAACCAAAGACTAGGAGAGAAGATGGAATTACAAGCAGCTGAGAAAATGCACAAGAATGCAAATTGTAAATATCAATCTTTAGCTCTCTGAGAACAGTGAACATCTGCTAGATGCTTTGTTAGCTCTGGTGCTGCTCTGTTGTTGTTTTTTTTTTTTTTTAGCACTGTTTTCATTTAGGACAGTCCTGTTCTGTTTGCCCTAGCTCATCAGGCAAAGAAGGCGAGGCTGATGGGAATTGTATCTTCAGAGGAACGTTCCCCCCAGCAGAATGAAATCTGAAGGCATGTGGGGGTCCCAGCTGATCTCTGTTAGTTTTGTTTATGCTATTGTTCCAGACAGTAAACTAAAAAAATCAAGTCTTCTATTGACTGGCTTCTCTTGTGTGGAACACACTCAGTGAATTAATTCTATCACGCAAGTTTCTTTTAATGAAAAAATTTAAAAACCCTTCCTTCTTTCACTCCCCCTAATAAGAGAATCAAAAAGGGTAGTAATGCAGGGAATGATAACAAATTATAAAGGTAAATACATAAAATATTGCTTTCATTTTCCAGAGACCTCTAAAATTAATGGTTTTAAGGTTAAAATAAACACTGTACCCTACGAAGTTTTCTGTATGGATAAGGAATGAAGTGCTTTGTTTGAACAGCCCCAGTGCTGCTGTGTACCCCAGAGCCTTGCTTTCTCCACTTTGAATCTCTCGGGTTCTGTCACCATCACTATATTGAAGATGCTGAAAGTCAGCCTTCTGTTTTCCTGCTCAGAGAACAAGTGCTTCGACTCCATCCTCAGCTTTCCCAGGAAGCAGCTGAATCTTACACTGTTTTTCCAGTTAAAGAACATACTGAAATGTGCATGGTGGAGCTCAAGAGGTGGTTTTTTGTGTATGCTATGATGATCTTCCACAAAGAAAGATGGGTTTTATTCACTAGTGTTTGCATTTCTGGTTCATAGCTGAAAAAACTACTTTAGAGGTTTGTAATCAAATTAAACAGATGTTTATATGAAGAGACTTAAGTTCAGAGAAATCCTGGCTCATATCCACTTGTACTGTACAAGGAGTCCAATCTTGGGGAAAAAATGGCTTTGTAATAGAATATCTTCTGTATGGCTTGACTTGCGTCATATGATTTTCCCTCAGCACAAAGTAAAAATGAAATGAGCCAACATAGATACAGGTATGAATACAAACATTGCAAGGCATCTAAGCTAAAAGTATTTGAGCTATTTTTAATACATGAATATATGAATGTAATCAGTTCACCTGGTTTAATCATTCCCTTTTTGCTGCCAGGGAAAATAAATTTGTAGTGTACAATAGGTCAAGGATCTGGTAGGGAACAGAATGTGCAGTTCATAAATCTGTACAAACATGCAGGGAGCACAGCTACAGCTGTAAAATGCAATAGTGGATCCAACTTTTCCTTGAAGATGACATTTTAATAAATTGTGACTTCTTTCGGAAGATGGGCTGTTAGATTAGACTAGATTAATTCCTCTGTGCTTCTACCTGTACGGAAAAAAAAATACTGTCTTCAAGCAGTTGACACACTTTATTAGCAGGCCACTATTCTTGTCTACTCAGCTGACGTAATGACACTGCTCAGTCACATAGAGAAAAATGAACAACAGTTTAATAACACTCAGGTGCAAACACACAAGTTGGCAAAGTCAAACCCTCAAAAGTTGAAATACAGAATCACAGTTTTGAACTTCTGTGTGTAAAATTTACCAAACCCTTATTTATATCTCCCTATACGAATATATACACATTTTCTCTTTATGGTCCTTCTTTTAGGSAGCCCACAGTAGACAGCTACCAGTGACTGAGTGGCAATTCAATAATTTTTTAGTGTTCAGTGTCAGGTACACAGTTCTATTTACTAGACAACATCTAATATTACACTTGATTACAGATTTATTACTATTCTCATGGGCTTTTGATGGAGTTCATTATCGTAGCATCTGAGTGTTTCACAAATGTTAACTGGTTTATCTTCACAACTGATTCTGAGTTGTGGTATTATAGACTCCTCTGAGAATTTCCTTGCCAGTCTTTAATTATTTTCCACTGAATATTTGCAAATGGCAGCTTCAGGCAGTTCAGTCAAAATTGGGCAGATATTTCTTGGATGTCAGTAAGCTCCTCCCTAATTCCTGAACATCACCTTTGCCAGTAATTTGGCAGTAATCAGTAATCCAGTGCACATTTCAAAAGTATGAACGCTAGAAAGCTCATCAACTAAGCACTTATAAGTTTGTTTGCTTGTTTTTAATTGTTAAACTTATGTATTTTCTCTGGCTTTGCTCTTGGAAAAAGCTGAGCCTTTTTTTTTTTTTTTAACTTTCTAAACCAGTTTTTCCTGTGGATTGTAGCCCAAACTGTTTAAAGCCTGCAAAATGTTAAGCAATTGATAATGGGATTTAAGAAAAGCTTGCCAGAGAAAACCGACCATAAATAATACTGCTTATAAACATCATGCAGCTCAGTAGCTTCAATTTGTTATAACCCAATTGTTAAAATAAATAATGATATATTAATATGAYGCAAAGTATGTCAAAACTCTATTAGGACATTATATGTTAATTCTAATGAATATTTTTAAGCCAACTGCCCGGTGTTAAGTCAGAGATTTTAATTAGTTGAAGAATTTCTCCAGAATGTTGGCAGGAGCCCATTCTGTTTCCACCAGCCCTCCCATTGCTTTCATCGGACGTGCTGACATCTGGTCTCCAAAGGCTACTTCCTTTCTCTCTGTACCACAAGTAGGTCAACTCATCGCAGCAATATGGGAAGCGAAAGGTAGAAAAGACAGAAAAGGAAAGAAAAGTAGCAAAGAAACTGGGAAATGTCTGTTCAGATTCATAGAACTGACATAATCTCTCAATGGGAAATCTGAAAGTAACTGTTTTGAAGAACCAGGTTATAACCCAGATGTTTAAAAAGCTACACRCTCCACAGCACAAGTGAAATCTTTGCAAGAACTAAGTAGGAAATTATGCATGAAGGACTAAGTTATTTCCATGCTGATGAATCCCTTCCTTTCTCATGTATGGAGCGGAGAACTTATGTTAAAAGATATGAATTACTAGTGTATTATGTGGATGAACAGCAACGGCCAAATTTAAAGGTTTTTAAATGGATTCTGTGATAGTGGGTTTTAGCACATATTCCGCATGTGTTTTTATGTGCCTTTACCCTTAGTTGCTGATGTGAAACGTAATTCCCCTTACATGTCACTTTGGAGGTGCTGAAATGGCTGTGAAAATCCCTAGGTACCAGTTAGCAGAATTAACGCATGTAAAAGGTAACATATCATGACATTACATGATGGCAGTCAGCTAGCCGCAGCTTTTTGTATTGTAAAGCTCTCTGCATATCCTTCCCTTCTGAGCATGTTTTATTTTATTTCTGCTTGAGTTTTGCTTTTATGGGCTAATACAATATTTTTATTTTCAGAAGCTGTCCTAAAGTATCAAACTCATAATTGCATCTCCTCTATATGTATGGCCTTTGGGAATGCTGATGACCTTTGGGGGCAGAGGTTAAATGTAACTTTTATATGAGTGTGCAACAGTTTTGTGGGGTCTTAATTGGGTATGGAGAGGTGAGACGTTTTATGGATATATACAGTTAAAGAAAAGATGATTGCACTTCTCATCTGTGCTTGTAAGGGTTTGAGGTACATCAGGAAGCGAAGTCTCAGGGGGTAGTTTACATGAAAGCTACAAGAAGGAATAACGTTTAAAAGCTGCAGGGATTCCTCTGCCAAAGCCCCAGATGTGGGAAGGGCAGCAGGCATGAAGTCTTCCATGGTGTGCTGCATTACCAGCCCTGAAGCACTGGGATAGAAATGCTGTCCTTGCTTGCAATGATACTCTCTACTAAGATCTCTCACAAGTTCAGAATAGGGGAATTTCATCCTTAGCATCATCTTGCATTGGTAAAGAATCACAAAGAACAATGCTTGTAAAACTGGGAACACAAGAACAGCATTATCTCTAAGGCTGCTCTTTCTGTATCTGTTTCCTTCTCTTTCCCTGTAGGTTTTTCTGTCCCTCCTGTTCCACTTCCTGCAACTTCTTCTGTTGAAGAAACATCACAGATACCTTCACATTTACAAAGGAAATTCCTCTGTTTTTCATTGAATCCTCGCTGTTTTCTCATTGTAATGTTCAGTGGGATATTGTGATCTTAATCAAATGAGCCTGAATACTTGTTACATCTAATTTCTAATACTAGCATGTATAATGTCACATTTTTAAAAAATCATCACAGTGGCAACTTCTTCCTGATTTACGAATTCTTATAAATTAAAATTTTTTTACGCAACGAGAAGATTCAAATGATTCTTGTGCAAAAGGTTCATCTGCTTAAAGGAGAGAGGAGATGATTTGGAGGTGTTGGTGTTCCCACTCATCATTGTCCCAAATAGTGTAATTAATTGACTTTAATAAAGGTCTATAGGATGAGCTGAACATGGCAAAGATAAAAATCTGTTAATGTTTCAGAAAATCTGCACAGGTTTATGATAAATTTAAAACTGACTTAGAGTTACTGAATGACTGAAAGGGAAGGAAATCTGATTAAAAGAAAAATGAAGTTCATACTACTTGAGTACCTGTACATCTTGGACATGTGCTCATCATTTGAGGGAAAGGAATACTTAAAAGGCATGATGATGGATAACTGATAGCATAGTGCGGACAGATGCAGAGGAATAAATCTTGACCAAGACTTCTAATCTTGAAGTTAGTAAAAGGCTGTTCCCTCACATCAACATGACTTTGTCCAGAACACTCAGGAATATTCAGTGCTTAACTTCTTTGGCCATTTATCTACAAAACCAGATGGTCAGCATACTTTGGGGGATGGGAGGGGCACTGATATAGAGGCTAGTCTCCCCTGAGATATCTTTTAGTGTAAGTCTAATTGAGTTCGCTTGAAATGTATGGCTCTCTAATGTTCGGTATGCTGTGTGGGGTCAGGAGACAGTCCTTTCTGTCAGGGTCCTCGGGTGAGTGTTGCTGGCTGAGACCATGTGGGTGCCACAGTGTCAGGGCAGGCGGTGAGTCTGCTCCATTGCAGCAGCCCACGTGAGCGAGGAGAGCCAAAAAGACTTGCAACTGGAGAGTGCAAGTTCTCCGCGTTTTGGTCAGGCCTATGAAGCCCATCCTGAGGAGGGGTGACAAGTTCTGCGCCAGTTGCCAGGGAGATGATACTTCAGTGCATCGCTGGGTAGAGCTGGAGGAAGGGAGGGCAAAAAAATGCTCTTCATACGGGCGTTCAGGCAGACTGAGGCTATGAGGGCAAGTGCATGCTGCTGGGTGGCAGGTGAGAGCAGGGCTGGATAGCCTAACTGTCTTTCCCAACCTGTTCCTTAACTTAGTCCCATGTCTCTACTCCCTCATTCCACTACAAGCAGGTGGCAGATAAGGATGCTAGTGAGGCAGCACCAGGGATACTCCGGAGACTAAGTGGCTTTTGTGCCTAAGACCCCCCTGTGCGCTATTCAGTGTAAACATAGCTAGGGCTCTCTGAACGTGTCTTAGTAGCCTGGATGTAGGTCTCTCGACACAGGTATTTTGGACAACTATTGATGTGTCCTAAAAATGAGTATAAAATAGCCAGAAGTGACAGAAAATAGTCTTGAAAAACCTAAGATAAGTTTGAATGCAAGTCATTGAGCAATTACAGCATTGTAGTCTAGTTTTGTGAAACTGTGGATATTCTTACCCGTACTGCAATTACAAAAATGATGCTAATTAGCTCTCAGAGCTCCAGGTTACTGTTACTTTAACAGAATAATAATGTTATGAACAGGGACCAGAAATTATATTTATTTGTGGTGACTCAGAAGAAAATCCATACTAGTAAAGTCTCATGGAGTACAGGGAAGTACACTGACTTCTTTAACGTCAATAAAATCTGATGTGCAGATGCTGTTACTAATTTGGCATTCTGCTTATTGAGTTTTCGTCAAGCCATGACACAAAGGAAGTCCTTTTCATCTCWGCTGTTCCTGGGCTCTAGTGTGAAATTTGTGCAACACACTTCCATTGCAATTTTAAATAATTTATTTTTTCTCTTGATTTTGGTACCAACCACTGTCAAATGAAAGAGCTGGAAGATCTCAGGTTTTGGGGCAAGACTGCTTGAATTGATACAAATCTTCTCTAGCTCTTTTCCCTGATCAGATATTTTGTTCTTTTGAACATTACTGCATTCAGGTGTGAGAATCTGCCAGTTTTAATTCCTCTACAAGGCCAAATCCTTATTCAGTATTTTAATTCAAAAAGAGTCCCGTTGACACTTAAATAATGCTTGTGTCAGAGTAGGATTTCAATGACAAGTTAATTAAAAAATGTATTTTAAAAGATACTTAGGTGACTCTAAGTTATGATCTTGACAAATTCCTATAAGCCACTGGAGTACACCAGCATCTAAATGTCCTCGGTGAGATCTTTCACATTATCTAAAATGTTGCTTCTGGTTGTGACACCCTGATGCTTTCTACATAAGATGCTTTCTATTTTGAGGAATATGTAGTGAACAGCAGAGCTCTACGTCTCGGTGAGCAGATGCCCACCCTGCCAGCATAATTCCAGGCAGCTGAATATTTGATAATATAGGTGGACTATAAGGGAGAGAAAACCTAAGGACAAGGAGGGGATTTAGAGGAATAGCTTATCTAGGAAATTGCCATGAATGGTTATGGATTTTCTGAAATCTCTTCAAATCTTGAATCAATAGATGTCAATTCCACTTTATTCACAAAGAGAATTCTCTGAATATGCCAGAAATTCCAGCTCTTTCCAACTAGCTGCCAACATGTCTGGCGTGACCCYGACAGCTCTAATAGCACAGTGACAATTTACAGTACAACATCTGCAGCCCACTGACATTTAGAAACAAAGTAAAGTTGCTTGTGCTGAATATCAAATTAAGAAGGATCTCACAGAATATGTAACAGTTGTTTCAGAAGGAGATTTAGAGAAATTGTTTTAAATGGGAGAAAAAATGAATAAATATCTTGCTGGGGGAAAAAAAAATATTAGGGTTTCTGTCCATTCTTCAGATTTTTTCCAAAGATCCGCTGTGCTCTGACATACGCTATTGAGTCTGTCTGGACTGAGCACATTTGTTCTACCCAGGTTCTTCTCTTTACTTCAGAAAAGAAACATGTAAATTATATGAGACCATGCACTTATGTATATACTGCTATTATCAATCCCTTCCCTCTCCCTTTCTTCCCGTTAGCGTGCCTTCTTTCAGAGTCAATGGTAAGCTCTTCACATATAGTTTGCACAGGGCTTTGGAGGCCCTGATTCTGACTGGTGCCATTCAGCGCTAGCACGGTTGCAAGTAAATTACAGCTACCAAATACCTGAACTACTTTTGCTTGCTGTAGTTTGCAGATTTCAGAGCTAAAACATGCAACTTTGTAAGGAGTTACAATTATAACAAGCCAAGCAGATTTTCAGGTTCTTCAGTGAAGTAGCGTTTGTGTCACTAATGGCAATTACTGTCTTAAAAGTAGTAATGCTGCAACCTCAGCTTTTGTGCCTACCAATTTAAGAAAATACTTCTTTTTTTTGTTTTGGTTTGGTTTTAGGTATATAGCAGTCTTCATCCACCACATCTTAGAAATATTTACAAACATGAGTTATTAAACTTCACAGCACCTGAGGAGGTAAGCAAGTTTTTCTGTTTTAACATTAATTCTCTCATGACTGAAGCAGCTGATGTTCATATGGGTATTGTGTTTCATTTTAGGTCTGTTGCTTCTTTCTCAGCGTATCATTTAGTTCCGAGTCAGCGCTCGATTGGCAGTTGTTTTTTCCAGAGCCATCAGCAAAAACATATACCACATCAGGCCTGAAATGTTTAAAAATACAGACAGCTTAGGTAACTTTTAGCTTAGAATTTCTCCTGTGAGTGAGTTAACAGTTTCAATGTTTGATTTCATTTGAGATTTGCAAAGCTTTGCTGATGGAAAAAGATAATAGCCAATTATTTAAACTAGTTTTAGTAACTTCTTTAATGCAGAAATCCTGCTAAGCAGGCCCCTAGTGCATTTATCTCAAATGGCTTATTTTCAGATTTTAATATTGTTCCGTTGTCACTGAGTTGATTGCATAAATAGCCCATCCTAACACCTATGTATACAACCAACATTTTGAAAACATTCTTCTGTGGTCTGTACTGAGCACTTTCTGCTTTAAAAATGTTGTTTAAATTTTAGCAACTTGTGTAAATTCCAGCCTTATTTTTATGCAAAATAAGTCAATACCAGTTCAAATAGATAAATGATTAATAAAAGGCGAGTTTTAATTTTTTAAATTTTTCAAAGTTGAGCTCCAAGGTTGTGTTTCTCAGTTTTGGCACAAAGGCAGTTTGGAAACAAGGTTTTGTGTATTTCTGATTTCAGTGTTGTGCTGAGAAAGGAAATAAAAAGTGGAGTAGAAAATGGAGTTTTTTAAAACATTCAGTGTTTGTCACTAGAAGTCTTTTTGTGAACAAACTTGGTTAATATACATTATTTTGCTCACAGTATTTAATGGAAGGGGCCCTCTATCCCTGTTAACCTTATTGTAATTACTCACTTTGATTAAGAAAGGCTAGCCTAAAAGGGTTGTTCCTTGTTCACCTACTGCAGTACTAGCAGCTGCAACATAAAAGCCTCTCTGTTTCCCCCAGAAGTTCCCATTCCAGAGTCTCATAGCCTAACTGTGATCTCTCATTAATTGGGCATAACTCATCTGTTCCACTGTTACTGGATTTAACTTTTACCATTCCTTTTTTTTTGCTCTACTCTCTGTATTCAGTAGGATTCATATGTGCTTTGTTTGGTCTGTGTGATACTACGTAAAATTAATCATGTAAAATTAAGTGCATTGTTTTAAACAGTATACATCAAGGAGCACTTAGCTGATGTGCTGGAAATGGTCTGATAAAATAAAATGTCAGCTTCTGGAACGCTTACTTTAGCTTTCTCAAACGCAGTAGTTCATTCAGTTTGCCTGCTCCAGACTAGAGCTGGTCCCTGCACAGATTTTTTGAGTCAAAGAATGCACCAGTTCCTCCCAGTGTGGCAATTGCGCATTTGGGACTTCTGTACCTACAGCCAGAGTTCAGGCTGTGTCCCAGGGAGTGCAAGGCACAGGTAATCTCATGAACCTCGCACTTTAGGAGGAGTGTGCTGCAGCTGAAGAGGAAGAATAAAAGCTATAATCTTGCTGTGCAGCAAAGTGCTGGTTTAGGTTTGTCCCCAAGAGGAGAGGCTTCAAGACGTTATGTAGTTCTTCACCTCCCCAGCAGGATGCTGCTGACTGACAGATCACACCAAGATTAGATAAGGCTTAATCAGTTGTTTCAACTCCAAGGAGGCACACTACCACCTATTATACAGAGACTTAGAAATCAAGAAGTGGAGTTACCAACCTCTATTACTAAAAATCAGAGGAGCATTTTTAAAAAGCAAAGCCTTGCTATCGATTCTTGATTTATTTCACATTTATGATCTCCTTGTCCTCATTAAAAAAAAAAAAAAAGAGAGGCAGGCAACCAACAGATCTAAAAACTGTCAGAATGGGGACAGTGCCAAAGACCCACTTTTTAAACCACGGTCTTTTCTAACTGAAACTATTGAATTTATATGTCCATTTTCTTGTCTCCAGGAGTATATTTGTTGCACCTTATTCCACTGATTAAACATTCACTGTATTTATATGTACATTGTGTAAACATTTATCATACCATTAAAGTTAACATGACTTTACAGATCTATCAATGCTCCAGGTGCCAAAGCCACCTAATCTTTCATAAATAATATCAAAGTATTCTCAACGCCCACTATTAAATGATCTGCATGTTCCACATCACATGCAATCCAACAAATTAATGTCACATACATAACGCAAAGATTTATTGCCTTTTACTTAGGTCCAAAAAAACCCTGKTTTTTTTTCTATTTAAATGACAAACATGCTTATTTCTGTTATGCCAGTCTTGCTTAGCCTCTCAAGGGCCAAACTTGTTCCTACTAAAAACACCATGATTACTGAAAATGTCCCAACAGTCACGAAAACCAGATTTCAATAGCAATATTGAGCTTACCATTATAGTTGTGCTTCTAAATCTTCTCCTCTAAAGATCTCAGAGTGTATTTATAACCAATAAGCATGCTAACAATGTGTTCTGAGCTTTTACTTCTMTTTGGGGGAGTTCAGGAGAAAGGTGCAAATCAATTTTTAAAAGGCTGTGAAAATTAGAAATAGACTTCTAGAAACAGCAGAAAATAAAAGTGAAGAAAATCAGTATCTGTGTAAGAAATACTTGCAACTTGCATGTGCAAAATTGAAAATTGTAAATAGAGAAAACACCGTTTTACTGTTATGGAGGAGTTTTAGCTTTTTAGCAAGAAGTTTGTTTGTGACCTGAAAAGGGTGTAACTCAGAACAGCTTACAATATAACGAAAGGTTTGACATTGTCACAACAGAGACATTAGTCCATCAGAAATGTAAGACTGGAAGGACATAGGCAGTAGAGTACATTTTAGTAAAATGTCTAAGTGAGGGACCAGTCTACTCAAAGCAAAATCTGTTGTAACTGTAGGACCAGCAAGTGCCCGATTTAAATACAACTTGTTTTTCAGTCCCCTTTGTATGTATGTGACTAAGTCRTCATAATCCTTTGATAACCTTACCTCTTTGTTCATTTTTCTTTCTTAGTGATGTTCCAGGTGTTTTCACAGTTTGGGTATAGATCGGTATACGTTGTCAAGTCTTTTCTGAAACATCTCTAAGGGTCATTAAAAGATGAATGTCATTTAATTGTGAGGATACAATGCAAACATACTTTTTGATGGACATGCTGCTGGAGACTCTAGAGGCTATTCTGTTTTGAATTCGTAAGCAGTGACTAGAATACTCTCTGCCTAAATGACAAAGCTGAGTGGATAGTTTTTAAAATTTGAGCAAGTCTCTGGCTTTATTTTTAATTAGTCTTGGTAACTTGTTTTGTCACAGTATCTTTCCAAGCATTTAGTGGAAATATCCATCAGAAAGATACCAGGATATTTCCCTTTCTTGCTTTTCTTGCACGTGGGTTTCTTTTTCCACGTACTAACCTGTTCCCTCCTCCAGTTTGGTAATGCACCAAACGACCTTATTGAAACTGTCCTGCATTTCTAGACCAATGGCTGCGGCAGAAGCAAAGATCGGCTCACACAGTCTCTAAGCATGTGTAGGGAGTCTCAATACAACCCAGACAGATTAGGTGTGTGTAATCTGTAATCCGCCTGCAGACATTCGAGCTTCATGCCAGAATTGCTGTTTATATAAAGCATGTACCGTTTCAGCACAGTCTCTTCAGGTTCCCATAGTTTATATTCTCCTAAGTTTGTGTGTTATGCAGAGCAGCTTGGACTGAGTGTATGCATACGTGGCATAGAGGCAACACCCTGAGTTCAGCAGAGAGACTCTCCGACTTGGTCTTTCTCACATTTTGAACCCGGAGTATAACACAATAGCCTTGGACCACATTCTGACATCTCTTAAGGATATTTCAGGATAAAGCCTTCACTTGCCATAATGAAAGACATTTTTTCATCTCCATATGCCTTTTGGATGAGTTAATACAGCACATGTATTTAACCATTCAAATTTACTTGGTGGTTGGCACTAATGTTCTAATTTTTGACCTGCTTTTGTTGGTACTCTTAGTTTAGCACTCGTATTACTTTTAATGTTACTGTTTTGTTAATGTTAACAGCAATAATATGAATGAAATTGTAATAACATTATTACATGCTTCCTCTTGATAAATCCAACACAACTGTGAATTGTACTAGCGTAAGGAGGATCAAAACTACTTCCTGTGTCGTTCTGATTTTAGAATGCCATGCAAAATTACAGCCCTATGTGTTTATGTGAATGTTTTGTTTTATCAAAGAGAATAAACTAGATCATCATCTGAATTAAATAATTTTTCGTCTACTTCCCTGCCATGGGATTTCAGTGATTTACACCACTGAAATTCTTTCAGAGCCAGACCAGTAATAAATAAAACTGCATAGAAAATACTCTTAAGTGTAGAATATACTAGAAGAAAGGGTAAGGTGAACTAGCAACTCTGTCATCTCTCATTTTTATGATTGGGGGGGGGGGGGAATATTTTGGGATGAGTATGTGCATTGTAGCAAAACTACTATGAAAGATTCCCATGGGACACTTGCATAACTGACCATTAGGAAAAAAACCGGCACAGTCAGGAGAATACAGTAGATACATTTTCTGTTCTCATTATTATCTTTGTCCCAAGTGTAGGAGAGGGTTATATAATCACGGTTAGAATCTGTTTTGCATTATAATGCACTGATCAGCGACTGAGGACCTCGCCAAGATGAGAAGATGGCATTCAAATTAACTCAGTCTTGGGACAAATTGAAAACCCTGCCTGAACAGAAAACAGCTGAAAGTGGGCCCATCTACAATAATGTTAAACTTTTTACAAATGTTGCAGACTACACAAAAATCTCAGCTAGCAGCTTCATAACTGTTGTTATAAAAGCATAAGATAAATGGTATAAAGCTAGTTTGGGCTATGGCATTTCCTCATGTCATTGCTCAAAGGTATTGTAGTGATTACTGTACTACTGCATTAAGAAGTTTCACCTCCGAAAAAAATGTCTGTGTCAAATTGAAGATTTTTGAGATACACCAGTACCAATAGTAGTACAGATTTTCTCAGGGAATAAAAACTTCAGTATTGGAAACCAATGTGAAGATTATGTTTATTTCCAGTGCAAACGCAACCACTTTTAAATCCTCCTGTAATTCATGGACTCATAGAATCACTAAGGTTGGAGAAGACCTTTAAGATCATTGAGTCCAGCCACCAACCCGGTACCCATGCCCACTAAACCATGTCCCGAAGTGCCACATCCGCACATTTTTTGAACGCCTCCAGTGATGGTGACTCCACCACTTCCCTGGGCAGCCTGTTCCAATGCCTGACTACCTTTTCAGTGAAGAAATTTTTCCTAATATCCAATCTAAACCTCCCCTGGTGCAACTTGAGGCCATTTCCTTTCATCCTATCGTTTGTTACTTGRGAGAAGAGACCAACACCCACCTCGCTACAGCCTCCTTTCAGGTAGTTGTAGAGAGCGATAAGGTCTCCCCTCAGCCTCCTCTTCTCTAGGCTAAACAACCCCAGCTCCCTCAGCCGCTCCTCATAAGACTTGTTCTCCAGACCCTTCACCAGCCTCGTCGCCCTTCTCTGGACACATTCCAGCACCTCAATGTCCTTCTTGTAGTGAGGGGCCCAAAACTGCACACAGTATTTGAGGTGCGGCCTCACCAGTGCCGAGTACAGGGGCACGATCACCTCCCTCCGCCTGCTGGCCACACTGTTTCTGATACAGGCCAGGATGCCGTTGGCCTTCTTGGCCACATGGGCACCTTCTTGGCCACCTCATACATGATGAGGTTCTGTCTTGGCGGTGTCAGTCTGCAGGATATTTGAACAGAGTCGTGACCACACTTATGTTAATGGGAGTGAAAACATCTGGAATTATACTAATTGCGTGTGACCCAGAAGCTCACTGAAATCAGTGGAAACGCTTCTATTAATTACAGCAAGTGCTGGAGCAGAAGGTCCTTGGCCTGGTCTTTTGAAGGCCAGGGTATTCTGATTCCCCTGTCTCCCTCAGGATCCTCACTGGAATTGTTCAGCACTGAGTTTCTTTCCAGAAGGGCATTCTAGTGACAATGATTTTGATAGGTCATTTAAGAAATCATTTAAGCTCTGCTTGAATGACGTAAAATGATATGTTGAAATGTATGCCATGGGGCAGTGCAGCAAAAGGGTTGCTGGAGTAGCTCTGCCTAGCCGCCAGACTATTTTGTGTATCTTTATTATTTTTTCTGTACCTTGTTAACAGCTAATCTATATTATTATATAGAGAGTCTGGTGAAATAAATAAAAGATCGGCCAACTCTCCCCTCTATGTTCCCCAAAATGAGCTCTGAAATAACACTTTAAAAAAGGTAAAATAATTTTTAAAAGCATTTTTTAAGATATGTCATTATTTCATTTTCTATCATGGTGCCATAGAATGCCATATCTCAAACTGTTACATTTCAGTTATAGATACCAATCCACCCACGACAAGTCATTCCCATTACTGACAGCAGAGGAAATAATTTCTCATGGTTTTCTCTGTTTTGATGAACAAGTACATACAAATACAGTGTGTGACTACAGGTGCAGAGCTTTTCTATATCTGTTTAAAAAGCACTGTATCTAAATTACCAGAGACTCCTGAACAAGCAGGTTTCCTGTTTGTTTAAAAAAATAAAAGAAGCTAAAATTAGAAGCATCTGTAGGAAATGATTAAATATTCATTAACCTGGACGCTGGTGCAGTCAAACCGTATTGATTTTTGTTGTTAAGGATTGCGTTCTATATCTATCTGTTTAACTATGACACTGAGATGAGTATGTTATTTGCCTAGGGATCCCTATGCTTTTTCTCTGCTGAGGCACAGCAGGGCGATGACATCAGGCATTTCCAAAACACAGAGAATTCAAGTCAGGAGTAATACAAAACCAATGTAAAAGTGGCATTTGCAGACTGCTTTGGTCTGTCTTCTATCCTCTTTAGCATTCAAAGAGCCTGGATATTGCTCTGTGTAACAGCAGGTTCTATTCAACACAAGGAAGTGACATAGTATATGATACTTGCAGCCCAGCTATGCTTCCCTGTGCTGTTATAATAGGAAACTGCATACAAGCCTTTGTCCCTCTCTAGCTGCAGTAAGTTCATCTCCACATTTGGAAGAACTCTAAACCACCGTATTCCTCTTGTACCCTGCCAAAACATACCACACTCAGCTGCAGCGGCCACACTGCAGTCAGCGACTTGACAGAGAGTATGCACATGGCTGAGGAAGGAGCAGCCAAAAGCATTTATTAAGAGAATACTGGAGATGGAAAGTTTTGTCTTTCAGGGAGTTCTTTGTGATCAAATTTTGTTATCCAGTTACTTGTCCTACTGCTCACAATTCCGTTGCAACTCTGTACTATAGATATATCCTCTGAGACTTCCAACCGAGTTCACGTAAAGGGCATTTATGCACTATTTAAAACTTAACACGGAGCCATTGAGGTATTCTTAACTGTCAACAAGTACTTATGATTTAAAATGTTGCTATTATCAAAGTTTTCTTTTCTTCTTTAGGAGAATGGATCTATTTGTATTCTTGGAATTACTTAAATACAGTCCTAGATTTGTATGCATCAATATCCTGTTTGAAGTGTTGGGAGTTAAAATGTAAAAGTGGAATAGTAAAATAGAAAGGATAAACATAGGTTTGTTTTTAAATGTTAAAATGCTGTGTTTCCAAAATATATGCCGGGGCCTCTAAAATTGCTGCAAGTATTTGGTTTTGACTCTGAAAACTGACCTGTTTATAAACTTCAGTGATTTTGTAATTAACACTCTTGTTTGTTATTAATAAACTTCKTTACTACTTTTGCTACCTTTAACATCAATACCTACCATTCATATTTCAGAAGATACAGAGTTCATGCTGATACAAAGTTTATTTGTAGGATTAATTTTTGAGGCTTTTGTTATTGCAGTGACATATATATCTTTAGGCTATAGTGCAAAGACTGTTATTTCCCTGTATAATATTTAGCCAAATGTAATATGAAAGCTAAATCATACTTACATGTCAGCAAAAGCAACATAATTTAGTATCAGAATAGGTGTGCTAATAAGTGCTCATATGGTACAGTGATTGATGTACATATTACGAGCAAACATACATACCGTGTTCTGTTTTTCAAGAAGTACAGCTTTTTTTTCTATTCTCATTTTCTATTATATTGCTAGGGTTAATAATAAAAATTTGATATTTGAGTTATGTTATTAAAATATGATGGTGTGAGAAGGTGTATCAATTAATGTAGAATTCAGCTGAGAAATATGATGATTAAATGGTCAGCAGCAGGTGATTATTATGAAAAGTAGTAAAGCCCACAATGGGAGCCACATCTAATAGCAACTTTCTGGCACAGGATCAAACTTGAAAATATTGCTAAGGTTTCCAAGTACAATTTAGTTTGCCTTTTAATTAAGCACTGATCTCTATAAGGTAACTAAATTACCTTATCCCTAGGGTGGTCACTTAAGATAGGTGGCATTGTTTGTGTAAGGTATTTGCACTATAGAGGCTTAAGAAAAGTATGCAAAGAATAACTCTTTCCTCTTTTCTTCCTTTTCATCAGCTGCCAAGCCATAACTTTCCTGAAGTAATTACGCTTTTGTGCTGATACCCAGCAGTGCATGTGTATTTACTTGTCTGGAAAAGTCTCGTTGTGCTTTTGTTGCATTGAAGTCAATTAGAGCTAATAGTAAATGATTATGTGGGACATCTTGGAAGCTGAAAGGTAGCACAGCCCTTGCATGTTCTGTGTGTCCATTTGTCATTCTCTTATTTGTACTGCCCTCTTTTATGTAATTACATCATTCTTTTTATGTCACTTATTTCTAAAATCACTCAGAGATTGAAACCCTCTTGCTGCATTTGTCAGTCAGCTCCACTTACTGGTTTTCTGCTGTACACATAGAAGTTTCTCCTAAGTTCCCTTAGAGAATAGTCCTTTGTATATTCAGTTCATAATGTCTTGTTTCAGGACAAGCCTTCTTAGCTAGAAGACCACCTAGGATGTGTAATTTTGTGTATATTTACTAAGCAACCCTTTGCAGCTATGATGAGGTTTAAAATTCAATGCTGACCCTGAAATTGGGTCTATATGCATCTCACCTGATACATTTGAGGATGGGGTATGGTCAGGTTGGAGAAGCAATGGAGAAAAAAAGTAGGAAGGAGACTTTGAATGAGAGAGGAGGAAAAGAGACTTTGGTTTTTCCTCTGGGAGATGAGGCAGGAGAAAGCTATTAAAAATATGAAAGAAATGTTTAGGCTTAGGTGGAAAGGATCTACAAACTGAAGCCAGTCTCATGCAGCAGAGCTTTGTGAGTCAGGGTGCTTGTGAAGAAGAAAGACTGAGAAGAGATGAAATGAGACTTAGGAGATGGGAGGAGGAGGGGTGGCCTAGACATTAGTTTCAGTCAGTTGAAGTTTACCTTTGGATGCTAAGAGAGTGGAATTGGGGCCCATATTTGGTCTCCTGTGTCTTGTGGCCTACTGTGGAGAGGTTTAAGTGAACTGGTGGGTTACTGTTGTGTCCCTGAATGCATTTGGTTTGCTGGACTTTCTGGTTATGCTAGCAATTTAAATAGTGATAGGAAATGTTCCTAAAGACTGCATCTTATTCACCTCTGCTGTTAAATTGACAAAAAAACTCTCAGCCTGGTTTAGACCTGGGCTGACTAACACCCTCTCAAACAATTTTCAAGCATGGTTTGGGCATGCATCAGTAACTTTTGCCCATCAGTAACTTTGGATGTAGCCTCTCACTTGTTGGTACGATGAAGTATTTAACCAAATGAACATAAGCTCTTCCATGCTAATTGGCCTCAGTGGCTGAAATGTCTCCTGGGAGTGCGTAACTTACTGCTACAGGCCGTAGCTTCTGTTTCTCAGCAAGGCAAATGACAGAAAGTGTAAGTCATAAGAAGAGGTAAGGTTGCAGGAAGACTTCATTCTCTAAACTGCAGTGAAAAAAGGTGCATCAGCATGTTAGTTACCCTTTTATATTTGATGGTGAACAGAAGCATAATGATATCCCTTGAACTGGCAGAAAGCGGCACAGATGTGAACAGTTGCCTGGACTTGCGATAACGCATGTGACATCCAGTTATACATCGACCCAGTGAGAGAATCCAAAGAGGGGAAACCACATCACTTTTCAGTGGGAGAGGAAGTATGGCCAGTCTGAGAGAGAGACGGAGAGAGAAACTAGGGCAAATAATGAGAGCAAATCTAAGGCAGCAGGGGAAGAGAGAGATGTCTGGATTCCATCCATAGGAAAGGACAGACAGAAGGTATTTTTGCCTACACTGTCAACAGATGTTAATGAGAAAAGCCTATGGTTTGAAGCCTTAACACTGGCTTTTCAGTGCTAATGCAAGCTAATAAATTGGAAAGATTTATTACTTAGGCTGGACTATTCTCATGCTGTCACGTTTTTATTTTGTGCTGAGAGTTTCTTCTCACATCAGAGAGCAAATGGAGCAACCTCGCCTCCACTTGCACTGCACTGTGTGTGTTGTGAGTATGTGTATGTGAACAAAATGTGTAGAAATGCTGAAAGGGAGAGTGGAAAAGCATCCATGTAGTGTCAAGACAACGGGAGTCACCCATCTGAGTCAGGATTGTAGAGGAAAAATGACTCTCAGGTAGACATAACCTGTTTAGCCGAGCTTTTGCCAGGTTATTTCTACAACAGTTAAAGCTTTGCCAACCACTGTCCTGACTATGAGGGACTCGGTGAAGGGCTCAGATAGTGGAAAAAGTGGGGTGGTGTGTTTTGTTGATTGCTGGTTGGCTGTGGAATTTTCTGTTGACTCAGAAATGCTGAACAGGACCAGGCCAGAAAGGGAGCCCATGACAGCAGCCTGCTGCCCAGATCTCCTGCAAGGACTACTCCACAATGTCAGGGGAAGAATTTACTAAGTAGGAAGTCACTTTTTGAATTAACAAATCTGGATGTTTTAATTTTCCTACATCTCTTGTAGGAAACTAACTGAGTTCCAGTCAACAAACACCAAATTCCTTCCATAAAATAAAAACAAAAAGAGTTTTCTCCTGAAGTAGTGCTATGAAGCATCTGCTTTCAGTTAGACACAAAGTTTTGCTTGGAAACATCCTGCTGGAGACTAACACCAAACTCACTCATTTAATAAATTGATGCCAAAAACAATCTGATGAGATCTCAGTTGATAATCGGCTTGACAAGATTTCTCCTCCAGAATATTTGAGAACCATTAGGGACTGTTGATTCACTTCATGGTATCAACTGTTGAGTCCTTTGCAGCTCAGGCAGTACCCAGCAGTGTTGGCAGATGCAGATGTGTCTCTGATTCAGTGACTGAGGAGGTGTGCATGCCTGATTGACACCTGCATACTGATTAGGCTCGGTTTCTGGGCAGCAAAGGTAATCAGCATTCAGTGGGCTGTGCAATGCTCACAGACTTGTGCAGCCTAACTTCGCATATTCTGCATATGGAAATGATTGTACTAACAAAGAATTAAAACTAACATGTCACAGAAGGGCTTGCAGCACCATATGTGAAAACGAGCCTTTAGCAGACTAAAGGAATACATCTATCTTTGGGTATTCTTCTGATTGAGGAAACCAGAGGTTTTTAAATGCACACCAATTAAGTTTTAAATTGGGAGTCCAAATTTTCACAATCTTTTTTTTTTCTTTGAATTTGCAAATGGTATAATTTATCTTGTGAAAGGGCTTTCCCAATAATATAACATTGCATGGGTTTTCTTCTACCCTTTTCCAAAGAGCTGCACTTTACCTACAGTGTGCATCGAAAAGATGCATGTTCTGTGCAAAGTTACCTGCTTGCATCAAACATGTCAGCCCCTGCCCTGCTCCTCCCTCTCCCAATACTTGTCATTCTGCTCTTGTTTCTATTAGGATTCAAAGTATTGCCTGCTTTGGTTTTCTTCCTTCTTTCAACTGCTTTCAGGAAGCAATAACAAAATGTCTCTTGATCAAGTGTATTTTTTTTTAACTGGATAAAATGGACCAACATGCTTGAAACCAACAGAAAGCCTTAGTGTTCCCTAAAACTTTTTTCTTCTTTTCAGACATGCTTATACAAATTGAACGTCTAGTGCACTGTAATCTGTAAGGTCAGTTAGTTGGGATGGAAATACTTTTGGGGGTTTTTTTGCCTTTTTTTTTATTATTATTTTTTTATCCCCCCCCCTCCCTCGGAAAACTTGAAACCCAAGGTAGCTCACTAGAAAAGCCTAGAGAAACCACCTCTTACCTAGTATTCAGCAGCAGCTATACCAGTATAGGTACTGCTTTATGCAGTTATGTTTCATCACTTCATTTTCATCTGAATCAGTTCATGATATTAAGACATTAAATTGAAAGATTTTAGCAATTTTGAAATAGGAGAGACTTTGGAACAATGATGGGGATGAACAGAAGCCCTGACTGTGGAATTCAGTGGAGACAATACCTTGAAATATTCAGGATCTGGAGTTTGCTGATAAAATACATCTCCTGAATACTGAAGGAAACCTTTTTTCAGCTTCTACTAGACTTTTTTAAAGGCATAAAAATAATAAGAGGAAAAAAACTCTACTGATTCTCCTTCTCAAAATGTGAAAGAAGGAAAGTAAACATTCAATTAAGGGGATTCACTTCACTTATGTCGCGCAATCTTCTTTACTAAATATCATCCCTTACGTTTTGTGCAATTAGCCAGCTCAGCTTCCTCAAATAAAGGCAACGTTAAGAACAACATGCTCATTAGAGATAGTATTTCCTGGTTAAGGAAGTGGTTTTGGTGGGGGTTTTTTTGCAGCAACAGTGTATTTTTTTAGTATCACTGATAGCATTTAACATTTTAAAAGGCAGTTGAGATTTTAGCTGGTGGGTTATGTACAGTGAAGGAATATTGGAAAAATATTTATGAACTGGAGCTGTGCTGCTCTGTGGGAATTGAGGATCTGTCTGTTAGCCGATGGCACAGGAGGTGGTTTGTGCTGGCCAGAAAGTAGCCACTATTGTGGTGAGTACAGTGCTGTTGGAGTGAAGTAGCTGAGAGCATTTGCTACTTTCTCTCTCTTGTGTTGTGCAGTGTAATATCCTGCTTCATTAAAAGTAGCAGGGATAAAAAAAGTCTGTTTTGCTTTACAATGACATTGGCTTATCTAGCAAATGGACTGCTGATTTGACAAGTTCTTTTGAGCTTGATTGTGTAGCATGTTCATTTTTTATAGAACAGTCCCTTGCTGAAATGGCTTCTGATGACACATTGGCAAGCTACAGAAAATGTAAGTTTTGGTGCCATTTTCTCAGCAAGACTTACAGTAGCAGAACACTTGCGCAAATAGTTCTTCCAGACAGATTTTCTTCTGTAAAACTGAATGTTGGGTTGTATTTATAGAATTGCTCTTAAGCTAGAAAATTACAATCATCTACTTTTCAAATGTGTGTGGGTAGCAGGCTGCAGAATCCAAACAGAAGCTTCATTTCTGTAGAGAGAAAATCAATGACATGTTGAAATTCACAGCAAGCCTGTCCACAGGGATTCAAATTCAACCAACAAGCACCCTGAGCTTATGAACTTATCAAGTCTCACTTCAAATTATTTTAAAAGACAATTTCAAATTTTACTATTTAGTTCCCAAAGGATAATAACAATTTCAGACATTCTCAGTGATACAAGCAAGGGCTTGAAGTACTGACTACAGAGGTTGGATTGCTAGCAGAGGTAGAGCCATGAGGAAATAATAATAATACAGTCAGCCATTTAGCCCTATGTTTCCTGAAACAGACTGG